>JAVXUP010002915.1:0-97696 GCA_033070095.1 Escallonia herrerae
TAGCATGGAATTGTTAAACCCAATCCGAGGTATGCCAGCCTACATATTTTGCAATCATCACCACAGGTTCCTATGGAACCAAAGACATATAATTCTGCATTAAAGCACTTTGGCTGGAAAGCTGCTATGCATGAAGAGCTTAGTGCTCTTCATGATAACCAAACATGGGATCTTATTCCATGAACTCGCGATATGAATGTTATTGGTAGCAAATGGGTTTTCAAAACGAAATTGCAGCCAGATGGGAGTATTGAGAAGCTAAAGGCTCGACTTGTTGTTAACGGATTTAATCAGATTTTGGAGTGGATTTTTTGGAAACATTTTCCCCTATCGTCAAACCTGGAAGCATCCGCTCCATTCTTACAGTTGCCACTATTCATTGTTGGAAAATTTGGCAACTTGATGTGAAAAATGCATTCTTTCAAGGCTACCTTTCCACCTCAGTTTACATGGAGCAACCGCCAGGATTTCACGATCCCAATTTTCCCTCTCATGTTTTTCGTCTGAAGCGTGCCCTTTATGGACTTAAACAAGCTCTGCGTGCATGGTTCGAAAGATTGAGCATATTTCTACTTAATCTTGGATTTTTTTGTAGTGTAACGGATCCATCTCTATTTATTTGTCACTCTACAAGAGGCACCCTACTCTTTCTTGTCTATGTAGATGATATGATTCTCACTGGTGACACTCTGGAATTTCTGGAATGATTCATTCAGGAACTAGGTAATGAATTTGCTATCAAGGATCTTGGTCATCTCCATTATTTCCTCGGTGTTGAGGTCCACTCTTCAGATTCTGGACTATTTTTGTGTCAATCAAAATACGCTCAATATATTTTAACACGAGCTCAAATCATTGGTTGCAAACCGATCTCAACACCTATGGCAATAAAAGTTTGTTCTACAACATCCTCGAGAGGAATCCATATCCGGATCCTACCCATTATCGGAGCATCATTGGTGCTCTTCAGTACCTTACATTCACTCGGCCTGATCTTTCTTATTCGGTCAATTTTGTGTGTCAATTCATGCAAGCTCCCATTGTTGGTCACTACCAAGCTGTTAAGCGCATTCTCCGGTATGTCGGTGGCACACTTGATTATGGAATGAAGGCGCTATGTCAAAGTTCCCTTGAACTTGATGCTTTTTCTGATGCTGATTGGGCCGGGTGTCCTATTACCAGGAGGTCTACCACTGGTATGTGTACATTTCTCTGAGGTAATTGTATATCTTGGTCTGCCAAAAAGCAAACCACTGGTATGTGTACATTTCTTGTATATCTTTGTAATTGATTTCCTTAACTATAATTCCATAACATTAATCTCAGATGTACACACACCTATAAATAGTGATAACTTCTCTTTCTCTCCTCAGCTTGGGAGAGAAAATACAAAGTGTTGTGTTCTTCTTTAAAACCATGGGGTGCCGCTGCAGCTCCATGCCAAGTTCGAGCTGGCAATGAAAAAGCTGGCAATGAAGAAGTTCTTTGCCCAGTTCGGTAGTGTGAAGCCGTATGATTATGGATACGAAGAGTTCGCCAAGAATGTTGACAACTGGAAAGGGGTGTTTGATTTTCCCTTGGAGAAACAAACTGCAACGCCCTTGTCGTACGATCTCGATGATATGGCGCCAAGGGAGCTCATTCATTCTTGGCCTGAATACCCTGCTGACTTCAGGTACATAGATAGTTTGTATAGTCCTACAATCCTATTGCAATTAAATTAAAGTGAACAGCAAGGTTTTTTTTAGGTTGTGCTTAGCTTTTCTCGCTTGTAACTACTGTCACCTGTGATCTAAATACTTGATGTAATTACCAGGGAAGCATGCGAAGAATATGGTCAAGAAATGGAAAAGCTTTCATTCAGGTTGATGGAGCTCATCTCCATAAGCTTAGGATTACCAAGGCAAAGTTTGAATGGTTTCTCAAGGACCACACTAGCATGGGCCGGCTCATTCACTGTCCCCCTTGCCCCACTCCTAAGTTGACTCTTGGCACTCACGAGCACACAGACGTTGGTGCCTTGACCATTCTTTCTCAAGATGATGCTGGAGGTTTAGAAGCACAGCGAACATTTGATGGAGAGTGGATTCCGGTCAAATTTGTCCCCAATGCCTATGTCATAAACATTGGCGACATGCTTGAGGTTTCCCTTTGCCCACCTTATCATTTGGCTTTTTATGTTCTTGCGAAGTATCATAAAAAAAATACAGAACAGTAACTAAACAATAGTTAACTGATTTCCACCATTACTAACTTTCTGTAGCACTCTTCCCACTGTACATAGGTTTGGAGTAACAAGAGGTATGCAAGTTTGGTGCATAGGGCCAAAGTTAACTCGGAAAGAGAACGATTTTCGATTCCATTTTTCTTCAACCCAGCATACTACGTGGTGATGGAGCCTATTGAGGAGCTAACAAATGAGCAGAATCCAGCGAAGTATAGAGCATTTAACTGGGGAAGTATTATGGTTCGCGAAAAGTACCGTAACTTTAAGAATCCCAACATGGACGTTCTCCGACTCAAGCACTTCAAAATAGCTGAATGATTGACCGGTCCATGGTGAATCGTTGTCATTCACGTACTAGAGCGAAACGAGCTGCTTTTGTCTCCCAATTTTGCTTTCCTTTAATTTTGTTACCCACTGGGTTACAGAATCATTGGCCTCAGATTTCATTTCTTTCACACTGCTGCTACTCAAATTTGGTTTTCAATTTAAAATGACAAAATATTAGTCAAGCTCTATCTATTTTGGTTCCACCCTTTTTGGGAAATTATTATTTATATGAAAGTGATTTTTTACTAGTTCTCATGAATATGAAAGCTATACATATGACTTATAATGAAATAAAAAGGAGGGGGACTAGTTTTGTTACACACAAAAAAAATTGTTGGAGAATTGTAACATCTCGGGAATCCGGAGCTCTGCTCCCCTTAACTCTTGGAACGTTAACCTACTGGATCATAGCAAATCTGTCAGATCATGTTCACTAACACATACTTCAAAACATTTAATCCGATACCAACTCAAATTCTTCAATACAAGTTTACAGAACTGTTTAAACTTGGTCTATTAAAACCTAGGTTCTTTACAACCCGAGTCTTTATAAAACAAGGTGACAGTCCCGACCCACGCAGGGGTCTCACATACTGTAGTGGCGGGCTTACCAGAACCTCACACAAACTCTAATCCATTCCTGAACTTGCTACAACTTATCATCACCTGCAGAAGAGAATCAAACGAAGGATGAGCTAAGAGCTTAGTAAGGTCGTACAAGGACTACAAAAAGAATTATCAAAGGGGTCCAACTGACAACGATTTTCAAAATACCCCAAACAATTTGAAGAAATCATATATTTCCAAAATGATCAAACTCCATCATCAATAGATACTAAAATAACAATAACAATCACGATGGTTTCCAAATGATCAGTAAAAGATCACTTCCAAAGTACCACAAAAAGTTCTCAAGGGATTTCAACATAACCACGAAATCATTCAGACATACTTTTCCAGTCATTTCTACCCACACCAATCACACCAAATCCTCTAATACACAGAAATTACGGAATAATTCACACATGCAATTCAGTGATAAATTTTTTGGAGTTCAAACGAATCATAACTAGTTCAATCAGATATCAAAGAAAATTTTTAGATACGATGCAGGCAATGGATATATCAACTAGTCCATTAAGGTGCCAGCCCACACCAATGCACAGACTAGTCCATTAAGGTACCAGCTCATACCAATGCACCGACTAGTTCATCAAGGTACCATCCCCCACTAATGCACCGACTAGTCCATCAAGGTACTAGCCCACACCATGCACCGACTAGTCCATCAAGGTACTAGCCCACACCAATGCACCGACTAGTCCATCAAGGTATTAGCCCACACCAACGCACCATCTCATGTCAATGTACAGAATGACAATAATTCGTTAATACCACATTTTATTCAATGCTTGATGGGTGATAGATAATCAGCATCGATAAGAGTTTCCATAAACGTTTTAAGGCTCAATGAAAGGTTTTTAAGGCAAGCAATGCAACTTGTATCAAAATAATAGAGTCCAAACAAATAGCGATGACAAATAAGAATAACATAGGATTATCAAATTCGCTCAGCATGCAATAACATGTGAGTATCACAAGATTTCTAAATAACCTATTTAGGTTTAATATTGGGGTTTCCTGGGTAATAACATGCTGATCTCAATTCATACCTCAGAGTTCAACATTAGTCATAAGTAAATCAAAGGAGTACTTACGAGTACCAGTCATCAAAATAAGGGTTCGGACGAAAGTCTTTACTCAGGATTCAGATAGAATCTCTTACCTGGATCAGCAGCTAATTTATTCTAACCGGAAGTCTTTAGCTTTAACCTAAATTAGATGATCAAATCATCAGAATATAGTCTATAGCATAATATTATAACTTAATACGGACTCACACATGCTCCCAAACTAAACTCCCCTCACCGAATTACTAAAATGCCTTTAGGTGTAAAATTACGAAAATGCCCCTCTCAGAATTAAATCACCAAAACGGCCTTCTCGTAAATAGAATCACTAAAATAACCTTCCTGTAAATGAATTTATGCAAAAATACCTTTTACAGGTAAAATTATCAAAATACCCCCATCGGGTGATAAATTACCAAAATACCCCCTGTTGCAATTAAATCATCAAAATGACCTTCTGTAAGCAGAAACACTAAAATCTCCTTGCCATATATAAATTTACTCAAAAATACCCTTTACGGATAGAATTACCCAAATACCCCCCTTCGGGTGGTAAATTACCAAAATGCCCCTAGGGGTTTTTGGCATAAAAAAAATTCTAAAAATATCTTAAAATGATATTTTAAGTATGTTGATATCATTTATGGCCTAAAAAGTATTTTACAAAAGTTTTGCTAGAAAATTCCGAACCGGTGTCCAGAACGAGCTCTTGGAAGTTAGTTTTATGAAAAATATCTATCGCCTTCAGAATGACACGAAATTGTATAATATGAAACATATTAGTAAAATAAGATTTTCCTAAAATTTTCAGATTAAAATAACTTGGTTTGCTATGCTAAATAATTCGATAAATTTCCTTAATCAAAACCCCAAATTAGCGCCCTTCGCCGACATTGAAAATTCTCGAAACATTCCAGAACGTAGGCCTAGTGAAAATATTAGGGGTTACTGTTTTGAACTTTGCCTAATTTTGGCCCTAACTATTTTTTAAAAATTCATGAAAAACTACCTACATAAATTTTCACTTTTAGCGACAATTACGACTACTATTCAAATCAACACTCCTCCCATTTCACCTTTTGCACACACATCTCCTTCAACCTCCAGCCGAAGTGTATGGCTGATCCAACTCACATATACATCCATGAATTCACCACTAATTCCGTAAAAACCACCTACATGGATACCTAACACCCAATAACATAGCTTAAATCCACAATTACACCCCATATTCACGGTTCATCACATGTATATATACACCCGAACTATGAACACACACATGAACACAATACATATCCAACTCCCATGATTGAAATCTCACCCCAAATTCAGAAGAAGAATTATATTAAAGAAAAGGGAGTTACCATTGAAAATTCTTCCTTTTCCCCCCTATTTTCCCTCCTCTGTTCTGTTTCTTCCCATTTTTTTCTCTGTTCCTTTCTTTCTGCTGTTTGTTGTTTCTCTCCACTGTTACTGTCCATTGGATATTCCCCCTTTTGTTTGGTTTTTGGCTTTTTTTTTGGTTTTTTAATTTTCCAATTCAATTTTAACCCATTAGTTAACTATTAAATTGATTAGTCAGCAAGGAAAACAAGTAGGTGGTGGCAGCGGCATATGACATTTTTTTCTACAATCCTGACACCTAGCATGCCATCTTTCGTAATTTACAACATAACCCCCAAAATTCTTCATAATTACAATATAATCCCAAAAATCACAAAATTTTCATTTTTGCCCCAAAACTCTCTCAATCTTTATTGATTAAATTAGATGTCACTAAGACATATAATGTCACTCATTTTATTAATTTTATCACCAAAAATATTAATTTACAATTATGCCCCCAATGTTTCACAAAATTACAAAAATGCTCCCAGAATTTCAAAAATTACATTTTTGCCCGGAACCTTTCTAAGCTCTTACACTACTAATACTCGAGTATTGTTCAAAATTATTGTCCATCTATTTTTCGGAGCACCGATGATTATTTAACCGGCTCCCGAAGTTCGGGATATTACAAGATTATAAGACTTGTCTAAAACATAGAAAAGATTTAAAACGAGAGGAAGATTTAATTAAGCGGGACATGTTGACATACAAAATAGAAAAATGAGAATCTATTGGTTAAATTCCAGGTGACAATGTGATAGACATTCTAAGTTAAAAGAAGTGCATCAAAGTTTTCTCAAAACATAATAATAATAGATTAGATTTCATTCATGACACATCTAGTAACATATTTAGCCACATTAACAAAAATGGCATCTCAAAGCTAAAAGTGATAATAGACGTGAATATTCAAAGCAGCTTACCCTTCCGCTTTGAATATTCAATTTAGGTCGTCTGTCACCAACTCAAAAAGGCTATGGTTGGCTTCTAGGGGAACACAGGGTCAATTATAACCTATAATTTTTGGAAAAGTGATAAACATGATGGAGCTGATTGACCTGAAGGGATAACATGGTGGTATTTAGAGATGTCAAAAAGGCCAGGCGGCCCGCGGGTTAGCCCGGCCCCGCCCGTTTTTGGCCCGGGCTGGCCCGGCCCTCTTGTGAACAGTAGCTCCCGGCAAAAATAGGGCTTTGGACCTGGGCTTGCACCAGGTCAGAATTTTCAAGAAAAAGCCCGAGCCCGGCCCAGCCCAAAAAAAGCCCAGAAGTGGCCCGCTTTTAGGCTCGGTTCTGGCCCAAACACACAAAAATTAAACTCATGTCCTAGATAGCTATTTCGAACAGATACAAGTTATGGTTGAGAAATTAAACTCCCTTATTATATAGCTATTTGTGCAGTTGGTACAACAAGGCCAGTAGAGTATATTGAAATACAAAAGGCTCCCTTCTACTGATCTTTGCCTAAAAAAGAATGATCTTTCACCGTCAAGATTTCACCTCATAACTTCTTAGGTATTTGTTCCAAAGCTTCTCCTTCTTGCCATGCTTGTCCCACCAATACCCCAGGTCCAACGTGACGAATGTATATGACAACTAGATCACTAAAAGGCCATGGGTGTTTTGCTGCATATGAAAAGGACTAATACCAATTGGGCAATTCAAACAAGTAACTAACTCGATAGGCGGATTTAAAAGGCAAGAACCACGCAATCTTTTGAAACAATGTATTTGCATTAGTTCACCCAAATACTTGCTTAAATGGCAAAGTCAAGTCAAAAGACGTAGAGTAACTACAAGGGGTCAATGGCAGGATATATATTATAAGTTTACGAGATAGGGTACTTGATTCAAAATTAATCACAACTTTGATATGAAAGTCTGGCATTGACCATAACGCATGAGTTACTAAATAAAATTCCCCACCTGGTTTTGGGAAGCCTTTTGGATAGTCATGGAGATTTAACAATCCATCTCCAAGCTCGTATGCCAAATCACAAGGCTGCTCTGTTGACATTACTTCAGTCAGTTGTCTTACCACAAAGTACAAAGGAAAAGAACTTGAAAATCCAAACATAAGTGATCCACCTGAAGAATCAAGCATTCATTAGACAGGGTAAGAAATAGAAATAAAGAAGCGGTAGGCAACTTTTATGCATATGCTTCATGAACTACATTGCTATATAATAGGCAAATTTGATGTACTCTTGTTGGCCATCGACGCAGGTGAATAACAAGGAGTGGGTCTAGGGCCAGGGCTTGGACTGGGCCTATATACCCCATATTTCTGGCTATGCCCATTTTCCATCCATCTGGCCCTGCCTTGGCCCATTTTCATTGGAGGCCCGCTAGGCCGGCCCTAGCTTGGCCCATTGACAACTCTGGTATTGAGGGTGACCTTGGTGGCCAGGTGCAGATCTACGTACTTAGCCAATTGCCCTGGTTGCTAATATCTGAACTATATATCTCCCATAATAACGGCGAACAACAATCGAAAAAGAAAGCAGAAGAAAGGCAAGCAATAGTTGTCCTAGAATGCAGCCAATTCTCTTCAAATATTTTGTTAGCTCACCTTTTGAGTTTTCTCCAACCAAACTGGAATGTCATATTCAATTCATTAGAGTTTGAATTAGAAGAAAGAGTGGAAGAATTAGCCATAGAATTGCCTTACATTGTTGGAAGTAATATGCAAATAATTTATCTAATAAAGTAAAGCTCGGAAGTGGTGGACATGGACATTATCCCCATACTATGTTAAAGACAATATACTATGTTTTTGACAATTGGTGCTAAGTTAACCCTATTCATTTTTGCGGTGCTCCTTCGTTTAAAATGTGTTGACTGATTGTGGCAATGTAAAGAAGATAAAGGTGTCAGGGCCAGGCCCATAGGCCAGCCCGATTCAGCCAATAAAAGGTCAAGGCCGGCCTGGCCCGTAGAATGAACGGCGCAGACCCAGATTCGAAGGGCATATGGCTGGGACTGGGGGTAGCCCCCTTTTTCAACAAAACAGCCCGGCCTGGCCCGTTATTCTGTCATATGGGCCAGGCGGCCCGCGGCCCGACCCGACCCAAAAAAGCCCGGGCTGGTCTGGCCCTGTAATGAACAGTGCAGGCCTGTGGATAAAGGGCCTTGGACCAGGCCAAGGTTTCACCAAAAAATGGTCTGGACCAGGCGAGGCCCTAAAAAAGCCCGAAATTCGGCCCGATTTTAGCCCTCAATTTGGCCCGAAATTGGGCCCTTTTCTGGCCCTAAATTTGGACCCCTGTTTGGCTGTTTCATTTCTCTTCTCTGTTTCTTATTTTCTGTCTTGGACCTCTTGGTTCTTCTTTATTTCTCGAAAGGGAAAGGTTTCCCTTTTTTTTCACTTCATTATCTTCTACCCGAGACATCCATTATCCACATATCCCATATTTTAACATTTAACTAGCTTAGTCATTGTAACAAGGAGGAGGTGGCAAGACAATAAAACATAGTTTTTAAATTATTTTTTATAAAATTATACAAATGTCCCTAAACTTTACGTATTTATAAAAACACCCCAAACTTTGAGAGTCATGGTGATATTATTGAGAAACGTCTCTATAAGAATATTTTTGCTTCGCACTTCGGATAATTAGCAATCATTTTTTTGTAGATTTTCGGACGAAGAAACGTAATCTTGGGACATATTTTGAGATCGAGATTTGTGTACTATTCGAATTATACTTACAAGATTTTCTTTGATTGCACGATTTTGACAAATCTCATATTCACGTCTCTTACTAAAACAACAAAAATTGGCACACAAAAAGAAAACATTTTTTTGCATCTCGCTTTTGCTCTAGTTCCTTTTTAGCATTGAGGAATGATAATGGTAAAATGTAAGAGCGCATCAACAATAAAGTTTTTCGAGCGTCAACCCATTATTAAAAGTAAAAGTAGCCTATAACAGTTTGCTCTATATAACGATCATTGTCGCTAAATGTTATTAGTGTCATTTTGCATACATTCTTTTAACAATTGTTTTAGCATTACAATCGTTCTGCATACGTTCCGTTAAGAATTGTTTTAGCGTTACAAAATAAAAGTTACTAGACATATTTAAAAGGAAATACCCATGTAGTAACCAATTCTTTTTTCCCAATTCCAGATAAATTCATGAGGAAGTGGTATCTCTAATAAAACAACATTATGAGTAAAGAGGGATAATTATAGCCAATAATAGAAAGAAAACTACACAAAACAAAATTTGGCCCCTGGCCCGGCCCAAGCCCGACCTTAAATATTGGGCCTAGGGCCAGGGCTTAGACTGAGCCCATATATCTAGATTTCAAGCCCGGGCCCTATCCGGCCTGTTTTTCAGTTACCAGGTCTGGCCCTGGCCGGTTTTGTTGGAGGCCCATTGGGCTTGGGCTGGGCGGCCCATTTGACACCTCTAGGTCCAAGCCTCGACACAGTGCCGCCCGCTTAAATTCAAAATTTTCAAATTCTCCTCCTTTCCTCCTAATGGCCAGATTTTGAAATTATAATTTTACCCTTCCAACTGCAATATGACGGCTAGTTTGAGGAGTATTTTCATCCACTCTTATTCTAACAACTCTTTTTATGCACTTTTATACATTTAAACTCCTTGTTATAAAAGGCTAGTTTTTTAGGGTATCTTGATCTCTTGTGAGACTTGATAAATCTATATATTAATCTTCATATTTTATAGACCAACTCATGACTCTCTCTTATCTACATTATACAGGCTTTTCTACGCATCCTTATTTGTTAGTAAGTATTGACCCTCTCAACATTTTAATTACAAGCATTCTTTAATTACTACTCAATAGATTTTGGATAAACAATATTATTTAGTACTTTTATCCTTTTACTATCAACAAAATCAGTCTTACCAGTTCTTTTTTTATCTTTCAATCATCTCAAAGAAATTTGTACTTCAAGAGGATTAAAATCACATAATTAAAAAAACGTCCACCACCATGAGCACCACAATTTCAAAAGCGAGCACCATCATTTTCAAGAGCAACCACAAGTGAGTATAAATTTCAAGGTTTTAGGTTTATAACTAAACGTTCCTGATTTTTAATACAGCTTCACAAGATTTACAGCACAAGAATGTGGCTCGGTTGCCAGCACTAATGCTCCAACTCACAATCTTCACTTGATTGAGTGGTCGTGGAGAGGAAGGACCGAGCAATCCTGCCTCAACTTAGCTAAAAAGCCCAAAAGTACAATGTAAGTATTGTTCAAATCTTTTACTTGTGATAGCGGTAATTGACATCTTAATAGATATTTCTAACAATGCGCATCTACACAAGGCTACACTGATTAGAGCCACCCCAGACGCAATTATATTTTGATGGTAAGTTATTTACATATAATCCGCAGTAACAAAGGAATCTTGCTGAATTTGTTGTGCACAATACGGACCTTTTAATTTACTAAATAATTATGTGCAACTTTATATAAAAAAATTTCATAGAAATGTTGTTAGGTTTGATGCAATTAGGAAATATAATACTGCTAAACAACACATAATTAATGATTTAGAGCATTTTGATGATCAAGTTAGTCTCGTGTATGATATTTGCAGGTTTTCTTGCACTATGCTTAATTAATCTTATCTGATGGCGCATTGGATTAGGTCTAATTGAGTTACGAACCACAAGTTGAAAAAACTATACTACGAGCATGTAACACCTTTAAAATAGATAACAAGATAATTGTGTTACTTCTGATACTGCTTCTAGTGACAATGCAACTGTCGAAGACAAACCTCAAACCTGTAATAAATGGGACATTTTTGCATGTTCAATACGTTTGTCATATAATCACCTTAGTTGTTTAATATGGTTTAGTGGCCGCAGGACCAATCATTTTCCAAATAAGGGTATGGTTATCTTTCTTAATTCGATAGTACAAGAATTTAAAGGTTTGTGTATTCAATATAATTTGCCTCGTAAGAAACCTTTTATAGATCTCCACAATAGGTGTAACTCTACATATCATATGCTTTTACATTTTCTGGTATACAAAGAAGTTTATATTAACTATCTAAACTACATTGGTACAAGGCTTTGAGGTGTTTCACACGTATCCCGGTTCTATTGTCATGTATGTATTATCCCACATCCTCTATCGCTATACTAAAAATACATAAAATGGTGCAATTTTAAAAGAGCTGGAGAATATGGGAATGTTTAGTGAGATAGTGCCTGGGTTCAAGTTTCATAAGGTAAATTTTTTAATTGTAAAAATAGTTCTAAAAATGGGCTATGAGCCAACTGCACAGACACGATTATAATTTCCATGAGTACATCGAACGAACAACTTTATAACAATACTAAAATTCCACTGATGTGCACATGCACACTACATCATTCAGTGGTACAATATCTTATTATGGGTTGTATCTTAATAGCTCGTTTGCGAGTTTTGAGAGGAGACAAAAGAAAAGAAATGAAGAGGAGAGAAGAGAAGATAAAGGAATACAGTTTTCCTTCCTCTGATTTGTGTTTAAGAAAGAAAAGAAAGTTTCATTCATTTTCCTTCTTTGTGGGTTCAAAAAAAAAAAAAGAAAAGAAAAGTGCAATATTACATATATATACCTTTATATAACAGTGTGCTACCTCAAACAAAGATTTTAAAGTATAATCTCAACTAAGAACATAATTCAAAAGGGAAAAAAATGGTCATCAAGGACATGACATAAAGTTTATTCCATAATAATGTGATAAGTCTCACGTCACCAATTAATACCACGATAAAGAAACACACAAACTAGCCATGAGTTGACTCACTACAAGAAAAGGCACTTTTAGCGACAGACTTATCCGTCACTAAAAATTCACTTTCCGTCAGAAAAGGCTTTTAACGACGGACTGTCCATCACTAAAAGTCTGTTGTGAAAAAAGGTCATCGCTAAAAGATTTGGGACGGAATTTAGTGATCAGTAGGAAAAAAATTTACTTTTATCAACGGAAGTAATTACTTTTCGCGACAGAAATTCCGTCGCTAAAGATATTTTTAATATTTTTCCTAGTTTCAAAATTTCTCAAGAATACTTTTTTAAAACTTTTAGCAACTGAATTCTGTCGCCAAAAGTCCATCACAAAAGTATTTTGCTACATTAATTTAGTCACTAAAATATTTGCCAATCTATAGGACTTTTAGCAATAGAATTATGTCGCTACATGTCTGTCTGTAAAAGTTAAAAAATGGGCTTTTTATTTTTAATAATCAAAATAACCCTAATCAACCAATCAAATAACAATTTAATTCTTTAAACTAACATTCATCATATACCAAACTTTAAGTAATACAAATAAGATTTAAATCACATCGTGCCAGTCCTGAAACTAAAATAATAAGTTTCACTGAAACTACACAACAAATACATTAAACATAAGGTTTCATCAGACAACGTTTTCTCAACTGCTCAAAAAAAGAATGTTCATTGAGTTTCAGCGGACAATATATTGCAACTCTAAGCTCCATATATTTTAGCTATTTCTTTTACAACAACATCTCCGTCTGAATCAAACTGTTCATGCTCTGCAACAAATAATATTCAAATCCAATCTAAGTCAACTAAAGAGTTTCATTAGTAAATTCATTAATAAACGCAGAGGTACTCCTTGTCGGTTGAACATATAAGTCATATGAATCTCTCTAACTGAATGAAGCAGCTTTACAAATGAGGACCTTAAACAACACATAGTGAAGGAGTGTAACTTTCTTCTTTCTAAAAAGAGCGGAAAAGAAAATTAAAAGAAGCATATCGTTTAACGATTTTCCTCTAGAATTACACATAAAATGCTAGTATATTTTCATATGCAACAAAGAGATAAAATGGAATAAAGGGTCACAAAAGCAACCGAAACCTACAGCTCTATATGTATTATTACCGATATCATCTTGCCCATGTCAAACAACGAAATTCAAAAACTATCAATTCTATATGTATTCTTCCAACTTCACATATATTTATGACATGTCCATAGATTCTAAGATGGAATCAGTAGAATATCATGCACCCCAAGTAAGCAATTAGAAAATACCAAAACAATACCACCAATGCATTTCGTACAGTTTGAAGTGTAATTGAGTTCGTCGTATAACTTCTTTTCTTAGCTGACAATACAAGGATTGTCATGAAACAAATACGTTTACTGTTCAAAAATCATAACATTGGACCTCCTCTATTTGCTTCAGGTTTTAACTGGCTTTTCAACCACAAATTGCCTAACTAAACATCAAAGATAGCCAAATTCTTACTGAGTGGAACTTTCATTGTATGTTAGTTTCTATTAAGGTAGTTTTTCTTATGTAAAATGCAGATCAACAATAATATAGACAAGTAAGCTGTTCACTGGCCTGCTCTGAACCATCAGGTAAAAAGAGGAAATAAGCAGGCTCAATTTTGATATTCTTTAACCTTCTTTAGCAGAATAAATTGGTGTAAGTTTCCAAGCAAAAATTCCAAAAATGAACCAATCCTCAGCAAAAAATTTACTGGAGTGAGATGAATGTCACTAGCTGCAATGCAAGAGGACAAAATCACTTAACAGTAGTTTGGCTATGTGTATGCGGATGCTTCAAGCAAAACTACCAAGTCTTTAAGGACATTTTCTTTTTTATTAAGCAGTCTTAAGTCATTTTTTTCTTGAGCAAGCAGAATTGGGTATCTGTACAAGCAAAAGTCCTTAGAACATTTAACCATTCGCAGCTTAAAGAACTGACCTAGCTAGGAGCAAGACGATAAAACCATTCGTACTTGAATAATGAAGATTGTGAGATGATTTTAGCTGTTTTTTTTTTGACACAATAATCTCCCGCCATTTAAATAATTATGACCACATACAAACCCTAGTTTCAACAGTAGAAACAAGTTCAATAAAATCGGATTCCAAATTATGCGATCTAAAATGAAACAATATTCTCAAATTTTAAAGAAATTGAGAAACTAAGGAAGATGAGGGGAAGAGATCGAACGGAGATGCGTACTGATTTCGCCTATAGTAGCGTTTCCTTTCCAACCAGTGACGTCGTTGTCACGAGGGTTGAAAGTCATTCGGTTCTTGAGAGAGGGGGTTGTTGGTGGTGGATGGTGTGAGGTTTAGCGCGCTGTGATTCATTGGTCGTTGTCGCGGTGGCTACTCAACGACAGTGAGAGGAGATCTTAGCTTTGGTGTAGACATGAGTTCGTTGTTGAGTGAAGGAGGAAGGGCATACGAGCCGTGGGAGGCGGGCGGCATAGGTGGTGGCGGACTTGGGCAATGTGGGTGTGAGAGAGACAGAGAGAGAAGGGGGGGGGGGAAAGATGGATATGCGGCTGTTGGAAAGAAGAAGAATTAGGATTTTTTTTCTTTTAATACTGTATCTTTTAACAACGAATATTTGTCCGTTGCTAAAAGTTTGTTGTTAAAACTCTTTTTAAATAATTCTGAAAAATAAACAAAGAAATTGAAAAATAAAAAAATATGAAAATCACATTTAGCGACGAAAATTGTCAGTAATATATCGTTGGTAAAAATCCGTCACTATAAACTTTTACTGACGGAAAAATTCCGTCGGTAAAAGTCTATAGCAACCGATTTTTACCGACACCAAATTCATAGTTAAAAGTCACTTTTAGCGACGGATTTTTAACGACGGGTCAAAATCCGTCTCTAAAAGCTCTTTTTCTTGTAGTGACTACAAACATCCGATTATCTAAATCTAATTAATGTCAAACCAAAAGTATAACAATCAGTCATGAGTTAACTCTGACACCCAATTATTCTATCAGTGACAATTTGAACCTCTCATCATTTTTTCTAACATTAGCTTGCGCCTCTTGGGTGGACAGTTAAATAGAGCCCTTGACTTTTGGAATTCTTATATGAGATTACAGGAGATGAAGCTAGCCACCACTTTGTCACTTTTTTCTATTTGTTTGTAGTAAATAGTATGATTGGTTTTTGTAAGAAATACACTAGGACCTAAAAGTCATTAAAAGTTCGGTCATCAAAATTTAAATGGTAATGCTCATTATTAAAATATTACTCATGTGAGTTTCTTTTTCCTCAACTTTTCTTCCTAATTTTCGGTGGAAAGACATAGACAAAAGAGGGTCAAACTTTTCTCTCTTTTTTTCTTTTTTTCTCTCCTTAAAAAACTTACGATCTAAAAAACTTTGTTAGGCTTTTCTTCATTTTTTTCTTTTCATGAAATTAATTTATATGCGAATACTCCGTCCTTCCTACATAAATTGATCATCTTTCATTTTTTGGCCGTCCCAAAAAAATTACTCACTTTCTAAATTAAGAAAGATTATGTAGATGTTTTTTCTTATTTACACTTCTTTTTATTCTATTTTTCTCTCCACATTTAGCTCTCCACAAACACAGTTTCTCTCTCTTAACCCACTTTTAACAAATTTTTATTCTATTTTTCTCTTCGTATTAATACTCCACTAACGAATTTTCTTTCTCCCATCCCATTTTCTTCCACTCCTCTCTTTAAAGGGTAGAATGAAAAATACGCAATATATAACTTGAATCCGTAATCTTCATGCAAGTCAAAGTTGATCGAATTATATTGGACGAAGGGAGTACTAAACTTATTCTTCATTGTCAGCATATGAGCTAGAGAAATTTGATTTCATTAACTTTTAGGAAAAAAAATAGAAAAGTGTATCGTGTTTAATCCAAATTGCTTGTGATGTACTACCGGTACAAGCCTCTTCAGTTGCTTGAAAGTCCTTTTTTTTTTTTAGCAAACGGGAGGATATTGGGTGATAGGAGGAGTTATCTTAGCTGCAGATCATTAGAGTTATGTATTTCTTGGAAGGATTATCTTGATGCAAAATATAGGGAGCAGAATAAACTAATTGTTTATAGGAAGTGCATCAATAACAGCATTGAAGATCTTACGGATGATCGGGTAATTTTTTTTCTCAATATTTTTGGAGAATATATATCTTAAAATATAGTATACATTGTCGCAACAGAAATATTTCAAACAAATCAATTATATTTAATTTTTTGAACAATTAAGTTTTATTCTTAAAAATTAGGTAGCTTTACCTGTTTGTTTACAAGCAACCGGTCCCAAGCCCGGATTAAAGGAAAAGGGCCTATAAATAAAGTTAGTCTGGCCCCTTTCCCAAAGCCAAAGCCCAGCCCGACCTATTTTGCTGAAAAGCCCGTGGGACTGGGGCTAGGCAAGCCCAAACTCAGCACATTGAAACCTCTATAAGAAGACATAAGAAATTAAATTGAAAACAAAATAGAAGAGAAGTTCAAAGATAAAAAAGCCATCCCTTATTTCGGGGTATTTTTTTTGTGACATTGTAGTTGAGATATAAAGTTAGTCATCTAGTAATGGAATGTCGTGGGCAGTATTATATTGAGTGTAAGCGTAGCTACATTGGCAAATAGATACCAATAAGAGGCTGAAACATTTCCCCTGATTAATACGTTTGGTAGTGCATTGTGCATGACAAGAGTATTGCTAGAGAAACAAAGTGATTGTGTATGTAAGTGATGTCTGCATGACAATGATGCATGAGTCTTCATGTAATGAGCTTAATGGGAACAGATGAATGACATAACATTTTTACCAACAAACTTGCAAGTTATCTTCCTTATCCTTTTTTCCGTTTGATTTTAGCTCCACTTTGAGTCACTTGAGCTTGATTTTTGTTGCTGAAGTATCTTCAATATCACTATACAAACACTTGATTTGGAGTTGCAGCCTAATGGATCTGTAATAGTCTGATTTAATCTAACTGAGAATTAAATTAATCGAGGGCATTACTTTTATCAATAGTATTATTTTCATCGATAATCGAGTAATCAGAATAAAATGAGGAATTAGTTTGGCTTTGGGCCAAAATATAATTTTATGAAAGTTATGGGGGGGCAAAATGTAATTTTCTAAAAGTTATGGTCAAAGTGCAATTATGAGAAAGTTGAGGGACTAAATTGTAATTTTACAAATAGGATGATTAGTGGCAAAAATGTGTCACGTTGTGGGGAGAATTTAAGGAGGGTTAGACACCTCCCACTTAGAAAGTGGATGACTAACTAATTGAAAGAATAGAAAATGAATTTTTGGGGAATTAAAGAGGATAAAGGGGGGAAAGAAGGAAAAGAAAAAAATAGAGTTCAGTTGAGAGAGGAGAAAAGCAGAGGAAGAAAAGAAAGGAAAGAGAAGGAGAAGAAAGGGAAAGAGAAAAGTGAGAAGTCAAAAATCAAAACCCTAATTAAGGGTAATCTGTCTCCCTTACAAATTAATTTGGTTAATTACATGTGTGTGTGTGTGTGTGCGCGCGTGTGTGCGTGTGTGTGTGTGTGTCTTTGTTGGGTGGTCGTTTGTGCACAGGTGTGTGCACCCGTGTGTGTGTGAGGTGAAGGAAAGGGGGAAGAGCCGTGGTGGCTGTGTGGTGGTGTGAGTGTATTAATGCGGTGTAGAGTGTGTGTATCACTACTATCGTAGTAGCAGTGGTGTCCTATGTGGATGGTGGTGCTCGGTATATGGTGAGAGGTGACGGGGAAAGGGAGAGGGGGAAGAGGCAGCAGAGTAAGGGCAACCGTGAGTGGGTGCAGGTGAAGTAGGGTGTGTGTTCAGTCGTGGTAAGGTGAGGAAAAAAATGTGTGTTTCAAGGTGGTGTGTATTGTAAATTGAATAGTGACTATTTTCGTCACTAAAGGTAGAAAACCAATTAGGCAGCTTTTAATCGAAGTTTTTATAAATAGTTAGGGTCAGAGGACAAAGTACAAAAACAAGACCGCAGTTATTTTTATGAGATCTAAAATGTGTAACATATATAGATTTTTTCAAGCTTCGGAGGGAGATTAATTAACGAGGTTATCGTGACACTTCGCGATGAATTTATAAAAAGCAAACTTACGCGGTTTCACACAAAAAATTTATGAGGACCTGTAACACCTTGAAATTTTTCGTTTTGTTTTAACCTTGACCTAATTAGTTTTGGAGTCTTTTCATAATATTAAAGAGTTTTGAGTGATCTAGAAAAAAAATTAATGTTTTGGTGTTTTTTTTTTAGTAAATTTTCTTTTAGCACAAATATATATAATGTAACTTATAGGATCAGCCGTCCCATATGTGTTTTTCCCCTTCTTGCATAAAATCCCTAGGAGAAAGGTGGCTCTAGATAAAAAAAAAATCCTGAATCCCCGTATTGAGCATACACCCAGATTTTGACAAGTCGCAATCTACCCATTCAATATCTGATTTAGGAGCTTAAATCGCGTTTTAAGAGCTACAACTTTGTAGAAAAACTTGAATTCATTTGAGATCATCTTCAGATTCAAAATAACGTTTTCCTAAACTCAGACAAACTTCCTGTCTAGGTTTTTGCCTAGCCCTAACTTTCTCATTCGATATTTGATTTAGGCAATTCAAAATCCTAAATCATGTATCTTTTCGAGATATACAATTTTGTAGAAGGAGTCGAGCTCTTTTGAGATGGTATTGAGGCAAAAAAATATTGATTTCTACTCAGACAGATTTGTTTTAGTTATAATCCCTACCCTTTTCTCTTGAATTCAGCTTTGTTGGGTGTTTTAACTGTGATATCGTGTGTGAGTTTGGTGTTTTTGTGTGTGTGTGCCATGACTGAGTGGTGGCTGTGTCGATGAGGAAGGAGAGATAGAGAGTAGCAATTAGGGTTAGGGTTTTTTGAGGAAGATGATGGAGAGTAAATCTTTTGTTGGGCAACCCTATTTTTATTTTTAAAAGCCATTTATCAACTGATTTAGGCACAGTACAAAGAAGAGACCTCTATTATTTTTTGGAGATCTACCTTTTCAAAACTTTTGGAATTTTTTTATGTCCCCAAAAGGCTTTAAATAATTTATCAATAATGAGGAATTTTTAATTTAATTAGGGTATCAAATCAGATTATTTTTATCCAAAATTTTTAGGGGAACCTTATATTACTGAAATGGTTCAGTGTATAAAATTTTGTAGTGTTTCAAGGCCAATAGATATTTTTACTAGAACCGGCCTCTGAACCCTCGATATGGTTAACGGTTACGGATTTTTGAGCGAAAAGTTTTTAAAATACTTTTTAGTCTGAAAATGATTTCAAGATACTTAAAAGAGTGTTTTAAAATAATTTTAAAAACATTTCAGAGCGAGGGCATCCCGGGGGTGTTTTGATAGTTTGTCACCTGAGAAGGGGGTTTTGGTTATTTTACCTACCATAGGGCTATTTTGATAAAATTCACCTACTATAAGAGTATTTTAAGGATCCTATTTATAAGGAAGATGTTTTTGTGATTTAGACACGAGATGGGTGTTTTGGGTAATTTTTCATCCGAGAGGTATTTTGAAAATTTTGCAAAACCGACTAGCGGGTCGTTCTAAGAGTAGGAATGAGTTGGTGCTAGGTTTACAATATCGTCGAACAAATTGAAGTCTTATAATATGATTGTTCCCCTTAGGACAACACTAAGGAGTATCCGGTTAAAACAAGCATAGCTTGGATTAAGGTAAGGAATTCTATCTGAAATCCCATTTTATCATATTGATATCATATATATCTTATTCAAAGTTGCTATTGGATTTTATTGAACTCTGATATTTTTAATTGTCGCAAAAAATGTTTCCAAATTCCAGTGAACCCCTAATTTGATTCTTAAAGCGATTGTTTGGAATTCATTGTTCATTTCATCTGTTTATTGATTTGCTCATCATAAGGACGGTGCGTATTTTTGGCGTTATAAGCATGGTATGTTGGTTGGGTTAAACTAGTACTTAAATGGACTAGTCAGTGTACGTATGCATATGTAAAGTGTATTGAGCACTGTCGGGATAGCTTTGCTATAGTGTATTGCTCATGTTCAATGTTAACTATTTCATGTTTTATATTACCTGAAGTGTTTTGAATGCCTATTAATTTAAGAATTTAGTTGATACTCGTCCCTATGTTTATATTGAAATAACTGTAGTTTTATTTTTTTTTAAATCTTCAAAAGGCAGTTATTTGACTTGAATGTAAAATTGTTTGAATCGTTCGTCTATATCGAAATGTTGTATTTTATTGAAAATACTTTAAAATTTTTTTTGACTCTATATGAAAAATCGTCCAAATCATTTTGTTGTTTTTAATCTTTGATCGACCTTACCGGGGTCTCGAAAGCTCATTCTCCTTTGACTTTCTTTCTGCAGGTGATAACCAGCACTAGGTTACCTGAGTATGGATTAGAGCTAAGCTGAGTGAAAGAAACGGGATTTAATTTTGGTACTAAACATTGGAACCCCCGCGTGGGTTAACATTATTATTTAAAATAATTTTGAGTTAGTTTTGATGTTCCAATTATGACAGCCTATTAGAAGTACGATTTAAATTGATGGTTTAGTTGTTCTGACAGTTTGTGGTATTATCTTGATGAATTTAAGGGTTTTACAATCTTAGTATAAGTGATCGGGCGTATGTTAAAATTCCAGAAATTCTGAGATGTTACAGGACCTTAAGACGCTCAGATTTTTTATTTGCTAAAATTTGTGTCGTTCTGAAGTCGATAGCTATTTTTAGTCGAACAGGATTTTAAGTGCTCGGTTCGAACACCGATTCGGAATTTTCAGGCAAAAATTCTCTAAAATATTTTTTATCTCATGAGATAAAACACTATTTTAAGCATCCCGAAGTCATTTTTGATCAAAAATGACTTCGGAATGCTTAAAATAGTGTTTTAAAGTATTTTTGAGATTTTTCTGATGTCGGGAATCCACGGGGGCATTTTTGGAAATTCGCCACCCTGAGTGGGGTATTTGGTAATTTTTCCTACAAAATTTTTTGAAGGATTTTTGGTCCGAATATGGATGTAGTACATCTAAAAATTTGTTTTAAAGTGATTTTGAGGTGTTGGTGGTGTAGCGGCTATCAGGGTATTTTAATAATTTTCCATGTTAGCGCTAAATTTTTTAGAATGCAGGTAATTATGCGTCCAGAGTAATGGAAAGCGAGGAATGGTGTTAATACGCCTAAAATGGGGGGAGGGGAGGTTGTTATCGCTAATGCGTCGATAAGCCTAGGTTAAAGATCCGGTTATCAGATCGGGTTGACTAACTGTCATAAGACGCTATGAACGGTTAAATGAGATGGGGTAGGTAAAGAATGCGTATATGTTTGAATGATGTCTGATGAGCAAGGTATTATTTGACTTAGTGATCCCGCTCGTTGTAATAAAAGGATGTGAGTTGATAACCTCTTCGGCAAAAGGCCAATCAGGTAAAGACAATACGGTTCTAATTTGTTAATTCATTGTTCTGATTAGCATGCCATGTTGATGACGGTTATGTTAGACTCTTGTTATTATGATTTGACACCGATAGTCATTGTGACCTGTATTCGTTTATTTGAATTGTGCGGTTGAGGACGTAAGGTAGAACAATTTCTCTTAATTAGTCTGCCTCGTTGATGAAGTTTAATAAGGATGTGTTTCCTAGTATCCTATGATTCGATTCGATTAGTATACCTGACGTTGGTAACGATATTGCGTAGGAGTTGTTGTGTAGTTGTTGTGAGATGTCGGCAATTATTGATAGCCGATATTTCTCTTGATTGAGAACGTTGTTTAGGACTTGTGGTTAAATTTTTTATGAGTCCACCTTGTCATCGTTAAATTTTTTCGAGTCCACCCCGTCGTTGATTAATGATGTTACGTAGAGATGGATGCGTTGTTATGGTGTAATGTCGGCACATATTGGTAATCGATATTTTTCCTATTTAAGAACGTTGTTAAGGGCTTGTGGCAAATTTCGCTTGAGTCCATCTTGTCGTTGTTTGGTGACGTTATGTAGAGATGGGTGTGTGGTGGTTATGAGATGTCGGTAACTATTGTTGATCAATACTTCTCTTATTTTAAGAGCATTGTTGAGGACTTGTGGTTAAATTTCTCCCGAGTCTGCCCTGTTAATGATACTTATGTTGAATTTATGTTGTTATGTTTGAAACACTGATTGGTCTGGTGACCCAGTATCGCTTGTTTGGGTTGCCGTGTTGAGGACATAAGGTGGAATAATTTTACCTTAGTCCACCCCATTGATGAAGCTTTTTTGTTTCAGCTGTAATGCAGTTAGGGACAAACACTCTCTGTGAGTTCCCTTCTTGATGATAGCATCTCTTTTGATTATTTAAGACTGAGATGAATATCATGTATAATGGGACATCAAATGAGGAGGATGGCCTGTGAAATATGATCATTGGCGAAAAAGGATGTATGGCGCTCGAGCCGAGTCTATCGTATCTGGTCAAGTCCAGTCTGCGTGTCTGAGTCTGCATTACATTGATTTTATTTTGATGTTAATGAGTTTAATGACTTGTATTTCATTGATGTTTGCTTAAGCGATTCTTGTTTTAGTGTTCACTTGCATAGCTAGTCAGTCAGTATGTCTGTTTGTCAGTCAGTAACTTGTCCATGAAAAGGTGGCAATAATGCTGTTCTGTTGGGCTTTGAAGGCACTCAGTCTGACGAAGAAAAATATCGTTTTACAAATTATGTTCATGCTGAAATTTATTGCAAACTCTTGATTCATTGTTATGGTTTAGATGATTGTTATTCTTCCAAGACCTTCGAATCACTGTACACGATACTCCTCGAGTTGTCTTTACATGGTGATGTGTGCTCATTCCTTATATTGTGTTGTGCAGGTTATAAGATTGACCAAGGGAAACCCTAGGAAGGGGAAGGAAGTAAAAGCTATAAAAGTTGAGCGAGATGAGACAAGTTAGAAAAGGTAATGTAAAGGTTGAGCTATGGCGTATGCCGAGAGGAGCTACACGACCATAGTCGTGTATTGTGTTGTAGTGTTTATGCTGCTTAAGGACTTGAAAGTCTTCCGCTGCAGTATGATGTATGTTGGTAAGAAATTTTTTGTAAGGATACATTTTGGAGCGTTTATTAATGATTGATGATGTATGAAGGTGTAGTTGCTCTATATTCTGGACATAGTTTGATTGTGATTATGATCGATAACTCAGCCCGGTGATGTCACCAGGGTTAAGGGTGTCGCAGGATCAAAACTGATAAGTAGTTTTATGCCTGGTGCTATCCCCATTAGGGGTATAAAGGTGGAGTTGATATGGTCCGGGAGTATAGTTGTGGTGAAAGTTTTCAAAGAATGTCAGTTAGATCATTGCAAAAGATGTCTCAATATGTTTGGAGAAATATGGGTAGGAAGCCTTCAATGCCATGTGCTTTAATGGGGTTCAACTCATGGAGGGTTGATTTAATCTCAGCTTCGCAAGCGAGGTCTACAGCGTGAGTGGAAGGAAATTTAGGGAGTGGACATTTAGGGCCCGTACGTTTATAAAATTTTGTTTTCGTTTTTGTAATGATGGTAAAAAAATATACCTTTTTTTTACGTACTTTTATCTTTTTTCGTATTCGTTTTGGTTAAAAAAAATCAAAACAGTAGCGAAAAACATGAAAACACGCAAAGGATGTTTTCACCTTTTCTTGCTTCTCTATTCTCTGTGTTAGAGAATATCAAAGCTGTCGTCCACTGTTCACAATTTTCGGCCATGTTCTCTGATAGCTAGCTGCAACGTCAGAGAGCCCTAGCTCTCTCTTCTATCTCTGGTTTATCTCCTTCATTTTCCCTCACGAACAGGGAAGGGATTTCCTCTATTTTCGAACACCTCCATTTTCGACGAACAGGGAAGCGGATCTCCTCCATTTTTCACGAACACCTCCATTTTCCATGAACAGGGAAGCGAATCTCCTCCATTTTCTACGAATAAGGAAGGGGAAGGGAAATTACACGAATAGGGAAAGATCGAGAAGAGGAAATTACAGGAAAGAAAAGAAGGAGTTACAAGAATTCATGAAGGGAAAGGGAAGGGGATGTCACACCAATGTGGGCCCAGGGAAGAAATGAAGGGGAAAGGGGAGGGAAACCAACATAAACTTTGTTATGGGGTGGGCCCTATTGAGTGATGATTTATTGGGAAAAAGTAAAAAATTGGGTATGGAGGGTTGTTGGGAAGATAAATGAAGGGTATAGAAATAATTTGTTAGGTTAACAGTAGAGTTAAAATTGGAAACAAATATGTATAAATAGTGTAGAAAATTGTAAACATACAAGAATGGATCCAAAAAAGTTTGTGAAAATGAAAATAAAAATGAAAATTGTACAGAAAAACTGAAAAAAATAGATACGGAAAAAATTAAAAGTACACAGTACGATTTTAGAACTGAATACTAAAATTTGAAAAAAAAAATAGAATACAAAACATGAAACAAGTTGCATAAACGTACATCCCCTTAATTTGTGAGGTTTAGGTGGCTCCCAGGTGTTTCTGTATCGAGCTTTTACGCCTAACTTAAAGCCAGTTTGAATTTGAATGGGTTGAAGAGTTCATTTTTTGTTTCTTAATTTAGGGAAAAATGGTATTGGAAAGTGTTCTGCTTAGGAGAAAAATGAAAGAATTTGGTACTTTGACGCCCCTGGATGTTCGAGTGTATTTTGGCTCTAAGTTTCTAAAAATCATGTTCTTCATTAAGCAGCTGTTAATATTGGCCATGTATATTGTTTGTGCTAAAAAGCGATGTTTCAATCGAGTTGTAGGCAATACTACAATTAATTCACACTGCAGAGCTAGACCTTTGTCGAACTCTGAGTGCCGAAAAAAATTCTTTGTTTGACTTTATAAATGGACCTTCACCTATAAAACTTCATATTGTTTCTTGACTTTTTCTAAGGACTTCATAAATGGACCTTCACCAAGGAAACTTCATATTGTTTCTTGACTTTTTCTAAGGACTTCTCTAAAAGTGGATACAATAGATATGTCAAAAGGGTCGGGCGGCAGCGGGCTGGCCCAGCCCATTTTTGGCCCATGCTGGCCCGGCCCTCTTGTGAACAGTAGCGGCTCTAAAAAATAGGGCTTTGGACCTGGGCTTGGACCAGGCAGGAGTTTTCAAGAAAAATCCCAGGCCCAGCCCGGCCCGGCCCGAAAGAAGCCCAGAATGGCCCGGTTTTGGCCCTTTTTAGGCCCAGTTCTGGCCCAAACACACAAAAATTAAACTCGTTTCCTAGATAGCCATTTCGAACAGATACAAGCTGTGGCTGAGAAATTAAACTCCCTTATTACATAGCTATTTGTGCAGTTGGTACAACAAGGCCAGTAGAGTATGTTGAAATACAAGAATCTCCCTTCTACTGATCTTTGCCTAAAAGAGCATGATCTTTCACCATCAGGATTTCACCATATAACTTCTTAGGTATTTGTTCCAAAGCTTCTCCTTCTTGCCATGCTTGTCTCACCAATACCCCAGGTCCAACGTGACGAATGTATATGACAACTGTAACACTAAAAGGCCATGGGTGTTTTGCTGCATGTGAAAAGGACTAATACCAATTAGGCAATTCAAACAAGTAACTAACTCGATAGGCGGATTTGTAAGGCAAGAACCACACAATCTTTTGAAACAATGTATTTGCATTAGTTCACCCCATAGTTATCAATACCGTACCGGTACCGGCCATACTGGCCGGTACGTACCGTTTTTGCCTTTTACGGGTACGGTATCTCTTAAATTTTGTACCGGTCAAAATACCGCTAAGTACCGGTTGTACCGGCCGATACAGGTGATACCGGCCGAAAATTGCGTACCGGCCGAGATATTGTGTTTTGTACCGGTTCCTTTAAAAAATGTAAAAGTAACAAATTTTATTAAAAATTTTGTAAATTGACAATATAAAGATTTAATATAAAGACACTCTAAGTTCTATTATGCGAATCAAAACCTTTGTAGCCTCCTGCTCATAAAATTCATTACAATTTGCAAAATTGTTCCTACTAAGTTTTCAATATTCACTTATCTTTGATTACTTCATACTTGTAAACTTTGATCATATTCTTTCATGTATATGATGTACTATTTTACACACATCCGCTCGCGCACATACATGCAAACACACAAAAACAACTTATTCTTGAACCTAAAGATATTATTATTTAACAAACTAGCTTATTTGAAAATTATGGTAAATCAAGCTCCATAAGATAAACAGTTTATTTTAGAAGAGTTGTAAGTAAATATATATATATATATATATGTATATGTATATATATATATGTATATGTATATATATATATATGTATATGTATATATTGTTAGTTCGCCGGTGAATAAATAATACAAATAGATATTGTTGATGAAAATCTTGATACGGTACCGAGACGGTACCGGTACGTAGCGTTTCGTGGAGAAAACGGTACGCACTCCGGTACGGTATTCATAACTATGGTTCACCCAAATACTTGCTTAAATCGCAAAGTCAAGTCAAAAGACACAGAGTAACTACAGGGGGTCAATGGCAGGATATATATTATAAGTTTACGAGATAAGGTACTTGATTCAAAATTAATCACAACTTTGATATGAAAGTCTGGCATTGACCATGACGCATGAGTTACTAAATAAAATTTCTCACCTGGTTTTGGGAAGCCTTTTGGATAGTCATGGAGATTTAACAATCCATCTCTAAACTTGTATGCCAAATCACAAGGCTGCTCCGTTGACATTACTTTAGTCAGTTATCTTACCACAAAATACAAAGGAAAAGAACTTAAAAATCCAGACATAAGTGATCCACCTGAAGATTCAAGCATACATTAGACAGGGTAAAAAATAGAAATTTAGAAGCAGTAGGCAACTTTTATGCATATGCTTCATGAACCACATTACTATGAAATAGGCCCGGGCTGTTTTCCATCCTTCTGGCCCGGCCCGGCCTGTTTCATTGGAGGCCCGCTGGGCCGGCCCAAACCCGGCCCATTGACATCTCTTGGAAACAAATTATGTAACTTTGAGAATTCGACTAAATTAATTGGATACGCCCACAAATATTCTGATTAATTGCATAAGAACAAAATACATTGGTTGAGCTCCAACGCGTGATGTAAAAGTTACAACCAATTGTAAGGAAATCTGTACATTCAAAACATGACGTAATTCAAAATCTTAAGTTGTTTTGGATGTTGAGTTATATGTCTTTCTATTCTTCCTATATTTCTTTTACCCCTCCTTTGGACTTAACCAACTACAACTGCTAAGACCGTTGACTTAGTATAACTGCCTTGCTTATTGATTCGTTCTCTCTAATCAACAACCATAGAAAGCCGCTTCCAAGTTCCCTAGAAGTGAGCTCCATGTTTATCGATTTACAACTACTGTTAACTGGCGCTTGTTAATAATAACCACATGTCGTTAAAAGCCATTAAAGTTAAGACTTCGCCTTAAATCGATCAATTACAAGAACATTGAATTCAGTGGCATCTGCTTCATGTCTTAAATTTTTTAATCCATCCACAGGTCCAATCATCATTGGTCAGTACTAAAATATATGTTTGTACATGCCAACATAGCGGTAGTTCAAGGTTTTGGTGACAAGGGACGACCTGGTGGCTAAGCTTTTTCACCGTTGGTAAGATGCGAGAGCTGCCGGTTTTATCAAATAGGTCATCAAAATTGGTGTCGTTCCAATTGTGATGGGTATTTAGGAGCTGCTACAGTTTAGTGGGCAAAGAAGAATGAACGGGGTCAGAAGTTTGCCAACTGTTTGTTCTTTTTGGTTTGAGATTTGAGTGTTAAAACAAGCGTCTTTGAAAGAGAAAAGGTTTGGTGCATGTGGTTTGGTGGGCTGGTGTTGAGGAGGATGGGACAATGTAAGAGTGGGTTTTGGTGTTTGTGTAACATATGCATCAGGTGGCGACGCCACGATAAGTGCCAGCAACTTATCAAGGCAATTGTGAATGAAGTCAGTGTTGAGGTAGCGACGCCACGATAATTATTCCCAGGGGGGATGGGTGGTCCTAAAATGATTTAGGTTACATTGTTGATCGGTCTGTGAGATCTTAGGTTTTTAAGGGGATAGGAAGTAAGCCACCCATTTCTTTTACTTGCTTGGAACCTCGTTAAAGTAACCCATAAGAAGCCAAGTTAGCTGGTTGGGTTAGTTTATGTTTTAAAGTTGGTACAGTTAATGTTAGCGAAAGATCTTGCATTAAAAGGCCTCAAAAACCAATTGCACGAAAGGACGGGTGGACTACCTGTAAGACTGCCTAAATGGCTTGGTCTAGTTCGTGAACAGTATCAATGTTCAGTCGGATAGCGTACCAAAGGATCCATATACCACCCTTGAAATTGTTTCCATCATGCTTGTGGGTGCAACCAAAGCCCAGAATATAAATGAATGTGGGCGTGCAGACCCCTATATATTATTGGTGTCAAAGTAGATCACGACATCTAGGTTTTGAGGATTGAGTAGTTCTCTGGCATCGTTGAAAGTGTAAGGATCCTGCACCACAGTTGTTCCATCAATTATCTTCATCAGTCGGTTGGGTTGATGGTGGCATAAGACACGGTATCTTTGTTAGGTTTGGTGGATCTTGATCTCCTCCTATCCCGACGAAACAAACTGTTCCTCATTGGTAGCCCTAGTCTAAGATCCAACACATACTGACCCAATTACCCTACATATTTTAGTCCCAGTCTTAGCTTCTCCGGCCAACATGTCTCTAACTAATCTCCTTGAATAAACCTCATCATTGATATAGCTAAAAATATCCCTCCAATTTACGGACGACACGTGACAGTTATGACACGTAACCCATACTAGCTCATTACTGATATGGCATTTACCGTATCAATCACCGGGCAGAATCCTAAAGAGGCTCTGACTCTATCAGTTCAGATTGATATGAGATCCTCTAGGATCCTAATTAGATTCTGATTAGAGTTGGTCAAAGCCCAGTCCTACTAGGACTCCTCCTTCTACCACTATATAAAGGGGTCAAGCCCCTCAGGTAAAGACAAGTTCACACACATATACATTGTGTCTTTATTGCTTCTCAGAGTTCTACATTGTTAGTCATCTCTGACTTAAGCATCGGAACGTTCCCCCGCCGGAACCCCACTCGGCGGCCACTCCGTGTTCTCTTTTGCAGGCCTGATTTCTAGTGTGGTTCCCAATCCAGTTTTTAGCTGCAACAGATTGACGCCATCCGTGGGACCACTACAGGGAACATGGCCAATCACTCTTCTTCTAGCGACTCTTCATATAGTCGTTCTCCACACCGTCACACCCGAACGAGCAGCTCTCGTCGACTCAATCGTGACCACCATTCGACACCTTCACGTCGTCGTGCCGGTTCTGCGGAAGATGCACACGTTAACGTAACTTCTACAACTCCCGAATCAGAAACTAGACCTCGAAGAAATCGCTCTCCGACGTCTACTCTGAAAAATGGGGATCTTCGTCATCGCCTAAACTGTCAGCTATTCAAAACACCCCATGCCGATCTTACGAAAGAAATCCACGAACTGAAAAATATCGTGAACACTCTCCAACACCCCGTCCACTCATCATTCTCATCTTGACCCCAGTGAACTTCGTCTTCGTCTCATCTCCAGATCAAGTTACGGCCGCAAATACCGATCAAAGGCCGATCTGACTTACAATCCCAAAGAAAAGAGCGGAGAACACGTGACCAAGAGTGGATCTTGTTATCGACGTGATCCATCTGTCGAAGACAGTACCAACTCCTCTCCCGAACTGGTCGCCAGAGCTGAGACCCCTCGAAGATCTACCCACAGGAAGAGGGCGCCTAAGTCTCATTCCCGAGAACGGGACTCCTGGAAGGTGGTCCCTAGACATCATTCTCCAGAACGATCTCCCCCAAGGGATGAATCTGGATATCTGTTATCAGAGGTCATCCAGAAAGCAAAACTGCCTCCCAATTTTTGTATGCCTCAATGTAATCTCTACGACGGAACCGGAGATCCAGGAGAACATGTCTACCAATTTCAAACAAACATGCTCCTCCTCCAGGTCTCAGACGTTGTCATGTGCAGAGCCTTCCCCACCACTCTGAGGAAGGCTGCACATGCTTGGTTCAAATCTCTACAACCAAGATCCATCTATTTCTTTGGCCAATTATTGGATCTTTTTCAGAAGCACTTTGTAAGCAGTCGCTCCCAAAGGAAGAACTCGGCGAGTCTGCTGAACATTGTGCAAGAGAAAAACGAATCTTTGGCGTGCTTTCTCGGACGATTCAACGCGGCTACTTTGGAAATCGATAACTTGGATGAATCCGTGAAGTATACTGCATTCCTCCGTGGCCTTCAGTCCACATCCAAATTCGCATTCTCAGTGAACAAAAGTCTTCCGAGTAATATGAAAGCCCTTCTCGAGAAGGCAAATAAATACATTCAAGCAAAAGAATACCTGGAGACACAGAGGACGGCAGGAAGAAGGGAAGGAAGAACAGAAGAAACGGTCTCGAGAATTAACTCCCCAAGGAGGAAAGTCGTCGAAACGTTCCAAACGTGACGAACGGCGTCCCAAAGACCCGTTCGCATTCAAAAATCTTACACCTCTCAATGCCAAACCGTCACAAATACTTCACGAGATCAAAGACAATAAAGCCCTTTGATGGCAAGACAAGATGAGATCTAGGCCAAATAAGCGAAACAAGGAATTATGGTGCCACTATCATAACGATCATGGCCACACAACTGACAATTGTGGGTCACTTAAGCGAGCAATTGAAGCCCTTATCAAACGGGGCCAATTGAGAAAATTCATAGCACACAAAGAAGGGCGGCAACAGACACCCCCGGAGGTGGACGAAAGAGAAGATCGAGAGGAGCATGCAGGGATAATCAATACCATATCTGGAGGATTAGACGTGGGAGGATCGTCTGGAAAGTCTCGCAAAGCATACGCCAGAGAAGTATGCATAACGAGCCAAAACCCGAGCAAGAAACAGAAGACTGCGTTCGTACCTGCGATCACTTTTTCTGATGAAGATTTAAAAGATGTGAAGACGCCTCATGATGACCCATTAGTCGTCACAATGAAAGCTGGGAACTTTAAGGTGAAAAGAGTGTTGGTCGATAACGAAAGTTCTGTAGAAATTCTGTTTTATGACGCTTTCAAAAAGATGAACATTTCGACGGACCGTCTTCAAAAGATGGATTCCCCGCTGTATGGATTTTCCAACCATTCAGTTGCTGTCGAAGGAATCATTGCACTCCCAGTCGCAATCGGAACACCTCCAACACAAGCAAACCTTGTGCTTGACTTTGTGGTGGTGAAGGTCCCCTCTGCATACAACGCCATATTGGGACGACCGGCACTCAACCAGTTGCAGGCTGTGGTGTCAACCTACCACCTCAAAACAAAATTTCCTACAGAAAATGGGATCAGAGAGGTGAAAGGAGACCAAACTACAGCCCGTCAGTGCTACGTGACTTCATGCCAATCGAAGAACAAAGAAGCACTCATTATCGAAGATCTCCGAGAAGATACAAAGATGCAAATGGGGGAACCGGTTGAAAATCTCGTAAGCATTGAAGTATATCCCAGAGACGAAGACAAGACAGTCCGGATAGGTTCAAATCTCAAGGAAGACACCAAGCTTGAGCTGGTGAACCTGTTGAGAGCCTATGCGGACGTCTTTGCATGGACAGCCGCAGACATGCCTCGGATCGATCGCGAAGTTATTACTCACAGGCTAAATGTTGATCCCTCCAATAAACTTGTCAAGCAAAACAAAAGGACTTTTGTGCCAGAAAGACAGGAGAAGATTGAAGAAGAAGTAGATAAACTCATAACTGCCAACTTCATTTAAGAAATCTACTACCCGGATTGGATCGCCAATGTCGTTATGGTTCCCAAATCCGACGACAGATGGCGAATTTGTATCGATTATATAGATCTTAACAAAGCATGCCCAAAAGATAGCTACCTACTTCCAAGGATCGACCTTCTGATCGATGCTACTTCGGGTCACAAACTGCCAAGTTTTATGGATGCATATTCTGGTTATAACCAGATCATGATGCATGAAGATGACGTCTCCAAAAATTCGTTCATCACGGAGAGGGGGTTATACTGTTATAAAGTAATGCCCTTCGGACTCAAGAACGCCGGAGCGACTTACCAACGCCTGGTAAACATGATCTTCCGGGACTTAATCGGCAAGAACATGGAAGTTTATGTCGATGATATGCTCGTCAAGAGTATAAAGTCCGACTCTCACGTCGAAGACCTGAAACAAACTTTCGACATTCTTCGAAAGTACAAAATGAAGCTCAACCCACTAGAATGCACTTTCGGAGTTGCGTCAGGAAAGTTTTTGGGGTTTATTGTTTCTAATCGTGGAATTGAGGCAAACCTGGAAAAGATCAAAGCCATCCAGACCATGACGTCCCCAAAAACCGTCAAGCAAGTGCAGGAGTTAACAGGAAGGGTTGCAGCCTTGGGAAGGTTCATGGCTCGATCAGCTGAACGATGCTTGCCCTTCTTCCAAGCGATCAGAAAATCAAAAAATTTCGCTTGGACGGACGAGTGTCAGACCTCGTTAGACGAACTCAAAACCTACTTGACCTCTCCGCCCCTGCTTTCGAAGCCATTCCCCGGAGAGGACTTATTTTTGTACCTCTCGGTCACCGAAGTCGCAGTCAGCGCTGTTTTAGTCAGAGAAGGAGATGGGGTCCAGAAACCCATCTATTACGTGAGTAAGGTCTTACAAGATATAGAGACGAGATATCCAAAGATTGACAGGATTGCGCTAGCCCTCATCACTTCAGCTAGGCGTCTTCGGCCTTATTTCCAGTCTCATTTCATTATCGTTCTAACAGACCAACCGCTGCGAAAGGTTTTACTGAGCCCCGAGGCATCAGGAAGGTTGGTAAACTGGTCCGTCGAGTTGGGGGAATTTGACATACAATATAAACCTCGCACTGCAATCATGGCTCAAGCTTTAGCAAACTTCATCATCGAGTGTACGTTACCAGAGGACCCCCCTCAGTTGGTTATTTCTGAGGTTACAGATCCTTGGAATCTTTATGTGGACGGTTCTTCAGCCATTGGAAGTAGTGGAGCCGGAATCATTCTTATAAGTCCAGAAGGTTTCACAATCGAGTACGCACTTCGCTTTGGTTTTCAAGCCTCAAATAACGAAGCTGAATATGAGGCTCTTCTCGCGGGAATAAGGCTAGCACATCACTACAAGAAAAGGCGTCTTTTGCGACGGAGTTTTAGCGACGGCATAGATTCCGTCGCTAAAATGAGTTTTACCGACGGAAACCTCCGTCAGTAAAACTCCGTCGTAAAATATTATTTAAGCGACGGATTTATTCCGTCGCAAAAAACTCCGTCGGTACAAATAGGTCTTCACCGACGGACTTTTAGCGACGGAATAAATCCGTCGCTAAAAGTTTATTAAATTCACAGATCTGCTTCACTCTTCGAAAATCCCAAAACCCAACTTCCCTCTACCCCGGCGGCGACCTCCCTCGACACCGGCGGTGACTTCCCTCGACCCCGGCGGTGACCTCCCTCGACAACGGCGACCACCTGCAACTCCGGTGACCACGGGCCCTCACCTCCGGCAAATCTGTGAAAAGGAGAGAGACTACCCCGGCGGCAACCTCCCTCGACACCGGCGGTGACTTCCCTCGACCCCGGCAGTGACCTCCCTCGACGACGGCGACCACCTGCAACTCCGGCGACCACGGGCCCTCACCTCCGGCAGATCTGTGAAGATGAGAGAGACTGAGAGAGAGAGCAGCGTCGACCACCGGGACCACCAGAGACGACGGTTTCTCACCTCCGGCAGTATTTCTCGTGAGGTAAAGTTCTTGTCTTCCTCTCTATTTGCTCTACGCTATACCTTCTGTCTTCCTCTTATACATGTAAATTGCTGTGAAAAGTTAAAGATGATTTTAGATTGTTAATTGTGCATTGAGCATTTGAGATATTGAGATTATTGACGGAGGATGGGACCCAATTGGATTGAATGTGTGATTTTTGTTAATTTTTATTGCATTGAGAATTGAGAATTGAGAATTGAGATTGTTGACGGAGGATGGGACCCAATTGGATTGAGATACCTGTTAGTTAGCGCAGACACGGACACCACGTCTGATCGACGGTGTCCGACATTTAAAAAACAAATTAATATATGCCGATGTGTCTGGAGGTGCGTGTCGGTGGGCGTCGGACACGTGTCAGTATGTGTCAGACACGTGTCCGGATGTGTCAGACACGTATCGGACACCATATCGACACCCTATATGAGGTGTCAGAATTGAGGTTGTTGACGGAGGATGAGACCCAATTGGATTGAGATACATGTTAGTTAGCGCAGACACGGACACCACGTTTGATCGACGGTGTCCCGCATTTAAAAAACAAATTAACGTATGCCGATGTGTCTGGAGGTGCGTGTCGGTGGGCGTCGGACACGTGTCCGACGTCGTCAGACACGTGTCCAGAGGCATCGGACATGCGTCGGTATGTGTCGGACACGTGTCCGGAGGTGTCAGACACGTATCGGACACCATATCGACACCCTATATGAGGTGTCGGAATTGAGGTTGTTGAATGTGCATTAAATTTAGGTTAGTTAGGTTAATGCGACATTTTTAGCATGCACCCCCTGGAATCTAATCGTGGCTCCAGCGCTGGCTATAATTAGCCCTAATTAGTCCTGATTAACAATATTTTAGTAAATCAATTAACCCTAATTAGCTCTAACGAGCCTAATTAGTTTTAATTAACCCTAAGAACCTAATGAAATTCAAATTAGCTGTAATTACCTCAAATTAGCCCAAATGAACCCAAAACCCGCGCATATTGATTGTAGTTAGCCTAATTAGTCATAATTTGCACTAACATAACCCAATTACGCCTAATTAGCGCTAGTTAGGACTAATCAACACTACTCGGCACCATCAAAACCCTAATTAGGACTAAATAACCCTAATTAGTCATAATCAACCCTAATTAGCGATAATTATCCGATGGCTCCACGATGCACGGGACCGGGCGAAGAAGGCGCTGCCCGCGGGTGCCCCGATGACGGACATGGTGAGATATCCCCCACATTGGATATCTCACCGTGTATGGGGGCAGATGATAGATCGGTGGGCTGCGGATCCAGGTTGGGACGCCAAGAGTAAGAGCGGGACTGAGAACAGACAGAACAAAGATCCGACGCACACGGGGGGGTCGGTGCCACACGACATCGTCCGACACAAGAACGCGGTCGAGCACCCGGATCTGGAGGACGATGAGGTCGTAGCTCTGACGTATAATCAGACGCACGTGCGGAAGAAGGACAAGGACGAGACGCACCGGGCGGGCGACTATATTTCAGATATTGCCCGGCGGATCGATGTGAGTCAATTTATTTAAGTTAATGTTTTTTCTTTCTATCCTCAATGTCTGTTTCGTTAATTAATGCCCTAACATATCGTTAAACCACTATTTTTGCAGGCCTCGTATGAACAGCTAAGGGGGTCCGAGCAGCAGTCCGGACAGCCATCAGCGTCCACTAGTACGGCTGCGAGTACTGGGGGGTTGAAGCGATGGCTGGATACGCCGGAGGTCGTGAATCGGCCGAAAGGCCGCATACGCGGCCTGCCTAGCACGACTGCTCGTGCCGTGATAGGAGCGTCCTCACCCCCTGCTGCCCCTCCACAGACACCGGCTCCTCGGCCTCAGTTGGACGACGAGGAGATCCAGCGCATTGCTACAGTGGTGTGCCGGATGATCAGGGAGCAGGGCACTGCTGGACAGGCCGCCCCGGCCCCGGATCAGCAGGATCCAGATCCGGGACTCAGGAACCCCTGATGAGCCCCTTCCCGTGCCCGTTCCTAGCTCCCCCCCCCCCCCGTGCCCGGCTTGTACTCTTCTCCCCTCTCCTAACCGGCTATATCCGGTTCCCGGCTTGTACATATATTGTTGTTTTTTATTATAAATATTTTTTATAATTGATTATATATATTTCTTTCTGTATTGATTATTGCGCGTTGTTGTTGAGATTTGAAAATTGTATTACAGGTCTGGGTAATTGAAAAATTCAAAAAAAAAAATTGACTTTTGGCGACGGAATATTCCGTCGCTAAATAGTTTTTTAGCGACGGAATATTCCGTCTCGAAAATATAAATCCGTCGCTAAAAAATATAATTTGCGACGGAATATCCGTCGCTAATTAAAAATAAATCCGTCGGTAAAAATGACATATTTAGCGACGGATTTAAAAATTCCGTCGCTAAACTATTAGTGACGGGCTTTTATACGAGGGATATTTAGCGACGGTAAATCCGTCGCTAATTATTTTAGCGACGGATTACCCCGTCGTTAAAACCCTGTTTTCTTGTAGTGCATGCTTTGAGAGTGGACTCACTGTCGGTTCATAGTGATTCCCAACTAGTGGTCAATCATGTTCTTGGAGATTACGAGGCCAGAGACGAAAGAATGGCTCAATATCTGGAGTTAGTTAAAACTTCAGCTGTGAAGTTTAAAAACTTCACCATTCAACAAATCACCCGAGAGAAGAATACTCAGGCTGATGCATTATCCAGGCTTGCTTCCGCCGACGCAACAGATGTCCGCCGCTCTTTATACCTTGAATTCCTTAAGAATCGCAGTATCAGTTCTCAAACTCAAATTGTAGTCATAGATAAAGAGCCCTGTTGGATGGATACAATCATCAAATTTTTGTCCGCGGGCGAATTACCAAGTGAAAGACATGAGGCGAGGAACCTTCGTGTCAGAGCAGCCCGGTACGCATTAGTGGAAGGTGTTCTATACAAGAAATCCTTTAGCCTTCCTTATCTCAGATGCCTACGCCCATCAGAATCTGTATATGCATTACAAGAAGTACATGAAGGGCTATGCGGTCAACATCTTGGAGGAAGGACGTTAGCCCAGAAAATCTTAAGGCAGGGATATTATTGGCCGACAAGGATGAAGGACGCCATAGAATTCACACGGAGGTGCAACAAATGTCAGAAATTTGCGCCGATATCGCATACATCGGTCACCCCTTTGACTTCAGTTGTTTCTCCAATCCCTTTTCAATGCGGGGAATGGATCTGCTTGGACCTTTTCCGATGGCGTCTGGGCAACGACGGTTTGTGGTTGTGGCAATCGACTACTTCACAAAATGGACTAAAGCAGAATCCCTGGCCACCATTACTTCAGCCAAGTGCAAAGATTTCTTTTGGAAACATGTAGTCTGTCGTTTTGGAGTACCGAGAGCTTTGATCATCGACAATGAAAAACAGTTTGACAACAAGAACTTCCGAACCTTTTGTACGAATCTTTCGATTGATTTAAGGTTCACTTCAGTGGCTCATCCACAATCCAACGGTCAGACTGAGAACATGAACAGAAGTATCTTACAAGGATTAAAGAAGAAGTTGGATTTAGCTAAAGGCGCATGGGTTGATGAACTCCCCAAGGTGTTGTGGGCATACCGAACTACTCCACACTCGGTCACAGGAGAGACGCCTTTCTTTCTATGCTATGGGACAGAAGCACTGTTGCCGGTTGAAATCAGAGTTCCAACAATGAGGGCCTTGCACTTCAACGAAGTTAATAACGAAGATGGACTCCGGGCTAATCTTGATTTGGTAGAAGAAGCTCGAACTCAAGCCCATGTGCGATCTGTTGTTATAAAACAACGAGTCGCACGTTATTATAATCAGAGAGTTCGGTCCAGGCAGTTTCAAGAAGGGGATTTGGTCTTGCCCAAGTTAGAAGTCTCAGATCCAAAGGCAGCAACGGGAAAGTTATCTTCAAACTGGGAAGGACCCTGTCGTGTTATGAAGGTGCTCAAACCGGGCGCCTATACACTGGAAACGCTTTTTGGAGAACCAATCCCTCTCACTTGGAATGCTGAGAATCTGTGGAAATATTACCAGTAACATCTTGCCTCGAGGCAAGACGCTTCTTTTTTAGGGGGATAGGGTTCCAGACCTTATCAAAACCCCCGTCTTTTAAAAGTTGTCTTTAGAAAGATGATTTCAAATAAATAGGTTGTTAAGCAATCCAGTGTAAACTTTATCTTTTGCTCGAGCAATAAAGTCATTTTTCTCAGCATTGTTATAATGTACCCTTAAACATTCTGTCCGAACAGAGTGATGGCCGAACACTCTGCCTGAGCAGAGTGCCAAATTCTTGCTTTTTTCTCAAAAAGTTAATGGAGACGTAGTCACTTCATCAAAACTTTTACATCTTCAAATTTAGGCCGGGCGTGGGTGCTCGACTTCTTTGTCGACTCTTTAATTAAACAAAGAGTTTGAGTCAAAGTAAAATTAATAATGCTGTGTGAATGGTAAAACAAAAACCATGACAAACACATAGTAAAACGAAATACCACGAAGTAAAAAAGATAGAGTTTACAAAAGCCCTCGATGGGGCATCAAAGTAACTCAGTCTGAAAGCAACAAAGCCTAGATACAAAGCCTAAACATCTAGGGTTCGGGGGCATCGCCAGAAGGACCTTTCCCTGGAGGATGAGAAGCTACAGCATTACCTGCCTCTGAAGGCAGAAAAGTCTCTCCAGACGGAGATATCACAGCAGGCAGAACGAAGTCATCCAAGGGTATAACAAGAAAGCGTTCCGCGAACATTTCTTTGGCCTTCGCGAAGTCGAGCTCATAAATCTCAAGGCCGTCATCCGCGCGCTTCTTGAGCCATTCATCCCCAGCATTCCCATCAAGAAAGTCGTGGATGCCTTGATCACGAGACTTCTTCACCTCTTCTGCCACTCTCCTCTTGGCCCGTTCCAGTCTCCTCTCCAAAGTCCCGATCTGTGCAAGATAGTCAGTCTCTTGCTTACTCAGCTCTTCGGCACGACGAGTGGCTTCTTTTACCTCCTTGAGGGCTTGCCTTTTCTGCTGGGCCTCCTCAGCTGCCACTTGCCTTGCCATCTTAAAACGAGACAGCATTTCAGACCCGCTCGCATACATCTGCGATAAAAATTGGAACGATCAGCAAAACAAAGTCCAAAATTAAATACAAGGGAAGACTAGAAGAAAGAATCTCACCGTATACACAGCCTGAGTAAAGGAACAGGAAAAGGTCTCGTGAGTTTGGTTCTGAAATATTTCCTTGTCCCGACGAAGAACTCCGTGAACAACGTGTTGCTCTGAAATCTGACTGTCTGGCATCCCAACATCATTGGAGCGAAGAGTCCATCTGGGACGAAAGATGGGATCCTCTTCGACGGACACCTTCTCCACGATCTGCGGAGAATGTTCAGGAGGGATAACCCTTGTCTTCTTTGGAGCAGGGGGTAGCTCTGCACTTGGCTGCTTTTCTTTCCTTTTTCCTTTGGCTTTCTGCAGGACGCCAAGAAAGCCTCCTTGCGACGTTTTTCCACTTCCACTAGCCATTTCTGCAAAGGAGTTGGTAATAAATACAAGAATACACATTGAAACAAAGACTGAAACCAAAAGCGTATTTAAAGCACACCTAGAGACGCGCTCTCAGCAGGAAATGTGCTAGAGATAGTAGGTGCAGGAGGAGGGGTTACAGCTCTAGCTGGAACAGGCATGCGAGGAATGATCCTTGCCCATTCTAGTTGCTGTTCTGAAAGGGTTCATAAATGGAAAGTCCGCCCCGAAGTTTGATGTGGCTAAGAATGTGTTTGGTAAGGTTGTTGGGAGCAGGCTTGCCAGGGTTCTCAAAATCCTTACAGTAAGGATTCCATTCTTTGTCAAACGAAAGCTTACCTTTATCAGAACGGCCAACGAAGAAGTATCTGGAGTGCCAACCTTTATTCGACTTCGGCCCCCCTTTCAGAAGTCGTTGCCTACTGTGAATATAGTACCATCCTGGACAATTGGCAACTCCCTTGACGAAACAGATTTCAAAGAATACTCTCATAAAATCTGTTGCATCTGGTTTGTAGCCTGAAGTCTGAACCAGATAAATGAGCCCAACAAGCTTCCTCCAGCCATTGGGAACAAGCTGACCTGGGGCCATGTGGTAATGCTCGAAGAAATGAAGAGCAAAAGGGTGAAGAGGAAGCCTGTATCCAGATCCCTCTTGCTCTTCGTATATCCCAGTTTCATACTCCGTTCCATAGTTGGCTAGTTCTTGCAAACTAAGAAGACGAGCATACCAGCCTACGGGAAGAGGATATTCCCGGAACAACTCCACCAAATCTTCAGTAGACATTTTACTCGATTTCTCATCTGCCGTATACCAAGGCCTAGGATTAGCCTTATCTTCGGCTTGATCCTTAACGTCACCTAAGGCATTCTTGGCAGGCAAAGATGGAGGTTGAAGGCTGGGGAGGTTGAGAAGATGAAGGGCATAGTGGTTCTGAGGATAAACGTCAGAGAAGGTGTGGATTTGAAGTCCCAACTTCACTACTTGAAGTTAAAACTCGAGCTGATCTTGAGGATGAACTACTGCTAATAACTACATCCTCTTCAGGAGATGAAACAGACACTGAGGACTCGGACATGTCTTCTAAACAAACTACAAAAAATTGAAATGCTGAACAGAAAGAGGAGATGAAGAGAGACTTACTTGAAGTGAAGGATGCTTCCGAATGATTCGAGTGAGGTGAAAATGAAGTTGAGATCTCCTTTTATAGAGAAAACCACGAATAACCATTTCTTGGGATGCACAACGGTTCATCTGACTCTTACGTGTCACAAGCTAAGAGAATGGGAGTTTGAAAATTCAAAATTTCCCGCTCAAAGGCATTAATTGCAAGAGGGACACGTGGACATGAACCAAGCACTGTGCCCGAGCAGAATCCTTCCCGAACACTCTGCCCGAGCAGAGTGCTAAACAACCGATTACAGTTCTGCCGAGCAGAGTGCCAAACGGCCGATTACGGTTTTGCCCAAGCAGAATCCTTCCCGAACACTCTGCCCGAGCAGAGTGCCAAACGGCCAAGCACGGTTTTGCCCGAGCAGAATCGTGTCCGAACACTCTGCCCGAGCAGAGTGCCAAAAGGCCAAACATGGTTTTGCCCGAGCAGAATCATGTCCGAACACTCTGCCCGAGCAGAGTGACAACGGTCGAGTAGAATTCTGTCCTAACAGAATCCCGTCCGAACACTCTGCCCGAGTAGAGTGACAGCGGCCGAGCAAAATCCTGTCCGAACAGAATTATGTTCGAACAGAATTTCATCCGAACACTCTGCCCGAGCAGAATTCTATCCGAACAGAACCTCGTCCGAGCAGAACTTTGCCCGAGCAGAACTATGTCCGAACAGAATCTTGTCCGAGCAGAGCACTCTTTGGATATTTGAAATGTCGGACAAACAGATTCAATTCTATTTTTGGCATATTTCGCTACCACCAGTGAAAAAAGTGTGCTTCCACCCGCTTCATTAACGCTGGCAAAAGCAGGGGGCATATGATATAACTAAAAATATCCCTCCAATCTACGGACGACACGTGGCAGTTATGACACGTATCCCATATTGGCTCATTACTGATATGGCATTTACCGTATCAATCACCGGGCAGAATCCTAAAGAGGCTCTGACTCTATCAGTTCAGATTGACATGAGATCCTCTAGGATCCTAATTAGATTCTGATTAGAGTCGGTCAAAGCCCAGTCCTACTAGGACTCCTCCTTCTACCACTATATAAAGGGGTCAAGCCCCTCAGGTAAAGACAAGTTCACACACATATACATTGTGTCTTTATTGCTTCTCAGAGTTCTACATTGTTAGCCATCTCTGACTTAAGCATCGGAGCATTCCCCACCGGAATCCCACCTGGCAGTCACTCAGTGTTCTCTTTTGCAGGCCTGATTTCTGGTGTGGTTCCCGATCCAGTTTTTAGCTGCAACAATCATCATCCTCCCTAAACCCCCACTTTCATTGTCCATCCTCTTCTTCACCAACACCCATATGGTATCACAAACATCTTTTTCCTTCAGATGCAAGCAAAACCAAATCACCCCTTATCTGCATAATAATGAAACCAAATTATGAGACACTACAAACGTTCCTCAACATTCCCATTCACTTCGATTTATCGGTCTTTTTCACCCTTTGGGGACCTGTCCCCAACACCCTCTCTTTAGAAATCCTTACTCCTAACTAACCTTGATATCCTAGGAGTAAGGCCTTGCCCATGCAACTCCTGTGATCCAAACCTCACTTAACATAACACTGGACCTCAATATGAACCTCTCGCCTGCACTATCACCTCATCTGTATCCTTTCAAAACACCTCAATTTTGTATACATTCCCGCATAAGAAATCAATCTCCTCAATGATTACACCCACGATCCAGAACCTGATTATTCTCAACCTCGACGGGTAACATAAACACCTTATGTCCGCATAGCCCCCAGATATGCCAACCACTGTCAAATACCACCTCATAGTGGCGCTAAAGAGTTGTTCGGACAAGAAAACAAGAATTTCTAGCCCGCATCTATTGCTCTACCATATCCCTCCCCTTGGATCGTACCTTCAGTCATCAACCCAACAGACCCCCGTTCTGACCGCATTTGTCTTGATTTGCCAACTAAGCTCCAACGGCTCTAAGGGCTCTTAAATACCCATTATAATTGGAATGACACCGACTTTGGTGACCTGTTTTTAAAAAAAAAAAGATAGTTCCAGCTTCTTATGAACACTCTCGAAATGCCACCCACAAGGCCTTTCCTCTTTCACCAAAACATATTTTCACTATGTTGGCACGTAAAAATATAGCTTTTAGTATTGACCAATGATAATTCGACAAGTGATGGGCTAAGAAGTTTAAACATGAAGCACATGCCACTGAATTCAATGTTAATCAGATTGATTGCTATAAGGCAAAGTTGTGGGTTTAATGGTTATAAATGATAGTGGCTATTAATGCAAACGATAGTTAGCAGTAGCCGTAGATCAATAAATGTGGAGTTTTATTGTTGGAACGTGGGAGCAGCGTTCTACAGTTGTCGACTGTATAGAACCAATTCAGAGCCTTGGGCAATCATACTAAGTTGACACGTCTAGAGGTTGCAGTTGGATACGTGCAAAGGAGGAACAAATGGAAGAGAGGAAGATTCGAAAGGCACAACTGGACATTCCAAACAACTGAAGACTTGCAACTAAAGTCATCTTTTTTAATGTATTGATTTCCTTGCAATCAACTATAACTTTAACGTAAGGTGTTGGACTTGGATCAATGTACTTTGTTCATATCTAATTGATCAAGTTAGTTAGTTAGTTAGTTAGATTCAATTACTTTAGTTAAATTGATCAACTATAACTTTGTGGACGTTTTCGATTGCTTTCGTTAAATTCAGGTTAGTTAATTAATTTTTTTTTCAAGTTTTAGGGAAGTCTTACGGAAAAGTCAAAAAAGAATCTGCGCTACTAATCAATTGTAGTATTGTTTGTATTTTTTATTGTAAATTTGAATTTTGGCTGGAACAAACTACATGACCATGTACTATAAACAATTTCTTGCTAAAGAAGATGCCTTTTGGAAACTTATAGCCAAAATACATTTTAACACCCTTGGGGATCGAAATATCAAATTCCTCCCTATCCCTAACCTCAAGCAAAACGTGTCCACTCCATTTTCCCCTCTCAAAGAGGGACCTGAAAACCGGCTCTTTTACCCGATTAAAATCCCAACTCCCTTCAGATTAGGCCTCAAAGCTTGATACCAAAGAACCTGGGAACCAACTACATTGCTCAAATTGAGCTCTCACTCTCATTTGGTTCAACACGTTCACACCTGTTGAAACGGAAAAGGGTTCAATGCTACGTGGAGGTGCCACAAAGGATGCAGTCTGAGCCAGCTTTCAGGTAGGCAACGCGGGAGACAGCAAGGATGGCGTAAGGGCTGAGAGCAAGGCTCCCCAGACAGGTCGCGAGGGCTAGCAGCGCCGCGCAGGAAGGGCGACGACGAACGGGGCCGACGGTCGACGGTGATGTGATTAAGGATGCAGCGTCGAGGGTTCGGGGACGTGAGTCCAAGTGTGTTTCTCTCACTAGAATTCCAGAGAGAATGTCTTTTTAGAGAGAAAGTGAAAAGTTCAAATGAAAGGAAGATCTTTCGAAAAGCTCCAAAGTCCACTATTTATAGGCAAAAATGTGCATGTGTCATAAGTTGACATGTGTCACCCCCTGGGAACGACACGTCTCCTGGGGGGCCAAAGAACTGATTCTTCGTTGGGACTGCCGGTCCCTAAGTTCGTGCTGCCCTGCCCTTGCAACATCTCTCTGCCTGTCTGAGGAGACTGATCATGCCCCGGTAGCATGATCAGAGTAGCCCGTTGCCCCAGCCTCTAGTCCAAGCCCTTACTGAATCCCACATGGTGCGTTAAGAGACGCGCAGAGAATCTGACAGCGGTGAGGGTTGCCCCTGTAGCCAACTGCCAGGCAGACTAGGCGCGATGCCCTCTAAGGACCTACTCCGATCCTGGAGTGACCCTTGGGTCATTGCCCTGGTAATGTCGATGGTCCCAAGCAACATGAGTGACCATGGTCACCGCTTGGTGCTTAGGGTTTTTACGGCGAAGTCTTCGTGTAGGAGCTCCCTGCAAGTGTGGTGTCGGTGGCTTCAAGGTTATGCCGACGATGGTTCCAGGGTTATGAGCCCATCCTGCATGCGAGGACCATAGCCCCTGGTGATTGAGCCGGTGAGGGCTTACAGCCCGTCTCGCATTTGATTGAGTATGGCGACGGCATACAGCCCGTCCCGCAGTTGATTGAGCAGGCGATGGCACCAAGCCCGTGATGGCGCTCAGCCCATGCCGCAATTTGATTGAGCCGGCGACGGCATACAGCCCGTCCCGCTGTACGCAGTTTGATTGAGTCGGACATGAGTGATGAAGTCAGATTCCATGGTCGGCCAATAGTACCCTAATCTTAGCAATTCTGCGTACAGCTTATGCAATCCCAAGTGCTCCCCACAAGCACCATTATGTACTTCATTAATCACTTCCACGGCCGAAGCACCTTGTAAGCAGCGTAAGGTGCGCCCTAAAAAACCTTTTGCAAAATAGTTCGCCTTCCGTCACTAAATATCTGACCGATTGGCGCTTGACAGATCGTGCCGAGCCGCGATCCGACGGTAGGAGCTCGTGAGTTAGGTATTGCAGGAAAGGCTGACCCCAGTCGCCCTTGACGTTAATGACAAGTGCTTCTGCACTATCCGGTGCGTACAGGCATTCTGAACAATCCCGTTGTACATCCGAAGCGTCCTTGGCCATGGACGGCCAAAAGAGGCCCATGCGCTGGAGACGAAGGTACAGAGGGGGGCCGTCGAGGCCACAACATTTTCAGTGGCCAAGCTGTAGTTTATGCTTTGCTTCCGCAGGGGCCAAGCACCTAGCCAGAGTTCCTCCGGGACATCGTTTGTATAGGACGTCTCCCAACATTAAAAACCCATAAGGGTAGAGGTGGACGCAAGAGATGGTCCCCTAAGTTGGTTGACGATTGGCTGCCTCCAGTCACTGGCAGTAGTGCCTTTTGGGACTAGGTTCAATGCCGTCCATGGTGCGGTTTTCCTGATGATGGTTAACACTTGCCGTTCATCGTCAAACTCAATCTTCGATGCGATCGTGGCCAAGTTGTCCGCATGTCGGTTGCGGCACCTGTTGTGATGTTCATATTGGACATGGCCAAGTCTTCCTTCCGAGTGTTGTACCAGGGCACGATAAGGCGCCAGAGCTGGCTCTTTGACCGTGAACTCTCCATCAGCTTGCTTCATTATCAAGTTTGAGTCCCCCTTTATGCATAATGACTTAGCCCCCATGCTGGTAGCTAGCATGAGGCCGATGACAAGGGCCTCATATTCGGCTTCATTATTGGATACCGGGAACGCGAGCTTGAAGGATAGAGATGTGGTAACACTCTGTGGATTATGAAGAACTATACCTGCGCCCCCTTGCCGGAGGGGAGCTCTATCAGGACCTTTACTAGTGGCTGAGCCGTCAAACTCGAGTATCCACAAGTCGTCTATGTCGGAGATCAGGGCCATCTCCTCCCCCGGTAATTAATCTGAAGTCGGTTCACACTGTTGTCGCGAAAAGAAGGCCAGGAGATCGGCGAGTGCTTGGCTCCGCAGAGCTGTAGGGTTTCTAATGGATAGGCCAAACTCGGCTAACAACAATAACCAGCGGGTAAGTCATCCAGACAAGGCAGGGCGTGTGAGCATGTATCATAGCGGATCAGCCAGCCTTGGTGACAAGGATGATTTGGTGCGACAAAAAGTAGTGCCTGAATTTCTGCGAGGCGTAGACCAAGGCGAAGCAATGCTTCTCGAGCTCAGAATAGTTGGCTTCGGGTCCCCTGATCGATCGGCTGAGGTAATAAACTGGACGCTCTACCCCGTCTACTTCTTGGGCCAACAGGCCCCCAAGGACATGGGTGTAGAGGTTAAGTAAAGCGAGAGTGGCTCCGCTGGGGCACGACCTTGGTCTGTGGTGATATGAGGATCGCCTTGATCTGTTCCAATGCTCGTTGTTGGGGCCCCTCCCAACTCCATGGTGCGCTTTTGTGTGTCAAGTGCCGAAAGGGCGTGATAAGTTCGACCAAGGCAGGGATAAATCGTCGAAGGTAGAAAACCTTACCGAGGAAGCTCTTCAACTGTCTGGTGCTCTTAGGCGGGGGAATTTCTTGGATAGAAGCAGCTTTAGAAGGGTCAACGTCGATCCCTTGTCGACTAACCAAAAAGCAGAGGAATTTGTCGGAGGAGACTCCAAAGGCACATTTCAACGGATTCATCCGCATGTTGTAGTGTCGACAACGATCAAAGACCCCTCGCAGGTCTGTGAGATGATCGCCTTCCCTTTTAGACTTGATGATGAGGTCATTGACGTAGTCCTCCATGGTACGGTGTATCATGTCATGAAAGATGGTGGTCATGGCTCGCTGATAGGTAGCACCCGCATTTTTTAGACCGAAAGGCATGACTTTCCAACAAAAGTTACCCATTGGAGTCCGAAAGGCTGTCTTGGCGCAGTCGTCCGGGTTCATTCGAATTTGGTTGTAGCCGACGAAACCATCCATGAAGGACAAGGTTTCGTATCCGGCGGCAACTTCCATAAGCATGTCGATATTAGGTAGTGGAAACTCATCTTTGGGACACGCTTTGTTCAGGTCACGGAAGTCAATACAAACGCGTACTTGGCTACTCTTCTTCTGGACAGGGATGATATTGGCCAGCCATATGGGATGAGTAATTGGTTCAATGAAGCCAACTTGTAGAAGCCGCTCGATCTCTCGCTTGATCTTCAATTCGAGTTCTGGACGGAAGGATCTCGGATGCTGTCGGACAGGGCTGCACCCGGTAGCGATGTTAAGATGGTGCGTCACCAAGGCGGGATCCAGCCTCGGCATCTCGTTGTAACTTCATGCTAATACATCGAGATATTCGCGGAGGAGGGTAACCAATTCCTCTCTTCGGCCTAGGGCGAGTTTTGTGCCAATGTATGTCAATCGGGGTTCCTCGCCCGGGTTGGCCAGGATAATTTCTTTAAGATCTTCGGCCTGCGGTCGAGGGTCGTCTTCATAGCAGGGTGGGGCAGTGCCCGGAGTAAGTTCGGGGTCTGGCGGGCAATGCTCGGCCGTACAGCACCATTCTATTTTTGCGGTCAAGTCAGAATCGAGAGGGTTAAATGACGAACCACCGGGGACCCCCGCACACCGTCATAACTGGTAAATCACTTTCCTGTCTTTGACGATGCGTCGGAAGGTAGGTCTAGACTTGTGCTTTTTTTACTTAGGGGATGAGGGCGGAGAATCGGTCAAGACCGCGTGTGGCGGCGAAGAAGCTGATGTTTTTTCTTGTTGTTCTTCTTGGATTCGGACTTGGACTTGGGAGGTTTGTTTCAGCACAACTCGTCCCATTCTGGCAATTTGGTGAAATGGATGTGAGTGGCGTTCTCACTATCGGGGGTGAGCTCAGTGAAGAAAGAGGCCTCGGCTAAGCAAGACTCGGCATATTCGAAAGGTGCCCTGGCTGCGGGGATCGTTAGTGCTACCTCGTGTCCCATAGGACCGGCCACCAGTTTTACACATTGATGGTACATTGAGGGAACAGCCTTGTTAACATGAATCCAAGGTCGTCCAAGCAGAAGGTGGAAGGAGGATTCGCTGTCTATCACATGAAAAGTGGTGTCTCGACGGACAGTGCCGACCATAAGGTCGACAGTGATGTGGCCGAGGGTAGACTGGGGGCCTTGCCCGAAGCCAGTAATTTTGACAGGGTCATGGATGATCTTCCTTGGTGGTATGCCGGCTTGCTACAGAGTGATGAGAGGAATGATGTTAATTGAGGCGCCACAGTCCACTAAGGCGCGACGAAAGCCTGTGTTGTTAATAGTGCACTCGAGGTATAACGGTCGGTTGTGGTGTTCAATTGGCGGTGAGTCCTCGTCCGAGAAAACGAATGCAGTAGAAGGGACATGTCTGAGCTCGGCTTGGGCAGTGAAACATTCAGGACCGAGGCCTGTGGTGACGTCGATCAGACAGTTTGAAAGGTAAGTCCGTGCCGTGGGTGAGAACCCCATTTCATCAAAAAAAAGCTTTTAATCTTCGTCATCTGTCCGACTGAGGACGCTGATTGAAGGGTGGGAGGAATACAAGGTGTGACCATAGAGGAGACCTTTGCAGGAACTTCGGGGACTAGAGGCTCGGCGTGGTCTATAACGACCATGAGCACCCGATGCCCTCGGTTGTTATTACCATGGTTTGGGTAAGGGTCCTTACGCACGTCATTGTTCTTCCGTAACTATAGTTTGCCTAACGCGACCTTTCTTGCAAAGATGGTTCGTAGTGCGTTGTAGTTTTGGAGAGGATGACCAAGGGCTTGATGGAAGGGACAGTAGTTGGGCCGGGTTCTTTCTTCGTCCGTGATGGGGATCCGCACAGTTGGTAGTCTAAAATTACGGTCGTTAGTAACCCATTATGTCAAGAGTTCTTTCACCGTATTCAGGTCACATGGAAAGGTAGGGGGGTCTCCTGTTGTCTTTGTTTGTCGGGGCGTTGGTCCCTATTCGGGAGCGGAGGCTTGGAGCCAGCGTAATTGCTGACACTGTTATGGTTGGTGTTGTTGTCGAGGCCAGCAATGCATTCTGCATGCAAGTCCTCCATGGTTTGACAGGGCCGACCGTCTCGTAAGTACGTCGCGCTGCTTCCTTGAGGTGCCCCCAAGACCTTAACTGCAAGTTCTCAATGTGCACTCAGTAGATGTCGTTCATGTTTTTGATGCATATGGGGATCAATGTCTCATCCTTGCTGAAATCTGTACACTTTAGACACTTAAGGTGAAAGCGTTGCACATATTTGGTTAAGTCTTTGCCAGAATTCTAGCGTATACTGGCGATGTCCACTATGGTGACGGGCTCGGCTTTGTAGTGGAATTTGTCCAAGAATAGTCAGGCCATCTCATCCCAAGAATGGACTGTCCCCGCTGGGATTTGATGATACCAAGTGTATTCCAAGCCCGTGAAGGATTTGTGAAACTCCCTCAACTTTAAACTATCACCCGGGCCATACTGTTCCAATGAGCCGACGAATCTCGTCAAGTGCTCACGGGAGTTGCCTTCGCGCCCGTTGAAGAGCACGAAGATGGGTTGCTTGTATTTGAGTGGGTAGGGTACAGTGGCCATTTCGTTGGCATACGACGTGCGGTCTGTCCGCTGAGTCAGCGAGCCGGGTGCAGACTACTGTGACAGCCGGCGGAGGAGTGCATCGAAGTCAGCTTTGGAGACATAATGAGGGAGTGGCTCCTCCTGGCCAACTAGCGGCTGATGGCTGGTAGGGGCTCCTCGAGCCCCCGAGCCCCCTGACGGTGCAACTGGGTAGATTGGTGGAGCAGGAGGACAATACGGGGCAGGCGTTGCCACAGGCACGTGTGCGGTAGCGTGGGTGGCTGGGTAAGACATGTCCACCACCTGGCCGGTCGTTTGATGTTGCTCCATCAGGTAGGGGTCGGGCTCCATCTCGATGGACTCATGAGTTTCAGAAGAACTTCTGGCCGGTAAATGCTGTGGCGCAGTAATAGGGATGATTTGCTGCAGCACCGATCCCGGATCCAGCTGCGGTCTGTGTGATGGCGTCGCGGGATGCAGTGTGCCAGTTATAGGCAGGGAGGATGTCGTGAGCCCCAACGTCAAGGGTCTGGAAGGCCGAGGTGGTAGTGGTCCCGACACTGGGCCTGGGCGGCGTTAGGGGATGGCCCTGGTCCTGTGGGCTGGGCCGGTGGAATGACTTGCTGTGAGGCCATAATCTGCATGGATCTCTGCATTTCCTTCATAGAGATCATGAGAGTGGCTTACGAGTCTTGTATGCTGGCTATAGTAGGAGTGAACTACTGAATGGCCGCATTGACTGTAACTTGCACGTCAGAGGTGGGGTGGCCTTGGGGACGCAGGGAACTAGTCCCCTCTTGCTCCACCGGGTGGTCCTCTTCTTGCATGGGATGGACAAGGCTCTAGCTGGTAGCCCTCGTAGTTCGCCGTTGCATAGGCATGATGAATAAGTGCAGCAGACTGCAACACGATGTTCACCTCCCCAGCAGAGTCGCCAAAATGTTGAAACAGAAAAGGGTTCGATGCTACGTGGAGGTGCCACAAAGGATGCTACGTGGAGGTGCCATAAAGGATGCAGTTTGAGCCAGCTTCCAGGTAGGCAACGCGGGAGACAGCAAGGACGGCGTAAGGGTTGAGAGCAAGGCTCCCCAGACAGGTCGCGAGGGTCGGCAGCGCCGCGCAGGCAGGGCGACAACGAACGGGGCTGACGGTCGATGGTGATGTGATCAAGGATGCAGCGTCGAGGGTTCGGGGACGTGAGTCCAAGTGTGTTTCTCTCACTAGAATTTTAAAGAGAATGTCTTTTTAGAGAGAGAAAGTGAAAAGTTCAAATGAAAGGAAGATCTTTGGAAAAGCTCCAAAGTCCAATATTTATAGGCAAAAATGTGCATGTGTCATAAGTTGACATGTGTCACCCCTGGGAATGACACGTCGCCAGGGGGGCCAAAGAAGTGATTCTCCGTTGGGATTGCCGGTCCCTAAGTTCGTGCTGCCCTTCCCTTGCAACATCTCTCTGCCTGTCTGAGGAGACTGATCATGCCGCGGTAGCATGGTCAGAGTAGCCCGTTGCCGCAGCCTCTAGTCCAAGCCCTTACTGAATCCCACATGGTGCGTCAAGAGACGCGCAGAGAATCTGACAGCGGTGAGGGTTGCCCCTGTAGCCAACTGCCAGGCGGACTGGCGCGATGCCCTCCAAGGACGTGCTCCTGTCCCAGAGTGACCTGTGTGTGGGTCATTGCCCTGATGGTGTTGACGGTCCCAAGCAACATGAGTAACATGAGTGACCAAGGTCACCGCTTGGTGCTTAGATCCGTTGCGGCGAAGTCTTCGCGTAGGAGCTCCCTGTAAGTGTGGTGTCGGTGGCTTCAAGGTTGTGCCGACGATGGTTCCAGGGTTATCAGCCCATCCTGCATGCGAGGACCATAGCACTTGGTGATTGAGCCGGCGACGGTTACAGCCCGTCTCGCATTTGATTGAGTATGGCGACGGCATACAGCCCATCCCGCAGTTGATTGAGCAGGCGATGGCACCAAGCCGGTGATGGCGCTCAGCCCATGCCACAGTTTGATTGAGCCGACGACGGCATACAGCCCGTCCTGCAGTTTGATTGAGCCGGTGATGGCACTAAGCCCCTGATGGCGCTCAGCCCATGCCGCAGTTTGATTGAGCCGGCGATGGCATATAGCCCGTCCCGCGGTTGATTGAGCCGGCGATGGCACTAAGCCCGTGATGGCGCTCAGCCCATGCCACAGTTTGATTGAGCTGGCGACGGCATAGAGCCCGTCCCCCGATTGATTGAGCCCGCGAGGGCATACAGCCCATCCCGCGGTTGATTGAGCAGTTGATGGCACAAAGCCCGTGATGGCGCTCAGCCCATGCTACAGTTTGATTGAGCCGGCGAGGGCATACAGCCCGTCCCGCAGTTTGATTGAGCCGGCGATGGCACTAAGCCCGTGATGGAGCTCAGCCCATGCTGCAGGGAGAGGTCCTCATGCCGGAGCACTGTCGCGGAGCAATACTTAGTGCCAGGGGGACGTATCATCAGCGGGGCGCAAGGGCGCGGCAACGACTGTCGCGGAGCAATACTTAGTGCCGGGGCACGTATCATTAGCAGGGCGCAAGGGCACGGCGACGACTGTCGAGGAGCAATACTTAGTGCCGGGGCACGTATCATGAGTGGGGCATAAAGGCGCGGTGACGACTGTCGCGGAGCAATACTTAGTGCCGGGGGCACGTATCATCAGAGGGGCGCAAGGGCGCGGCGACGACTGTCACGGAGCAGTACTTAGTGCCGGGGCACGTATCATTAGCGGGGCGCAAGGGCACGGCGACGACTGTCGCGGAGCAGTACTTAGTGCCAGGGCACGTATCATTAGCGGGGCGCAAGGGCGTGGCGACGACTGTCGCGGAGCAGTACTTAGTGCCGGGGCACGTATCATTAGCGGGGCGCAAGGGCGCGGCGACGACTGTCGCGGTGCAATACTTAGTGCCGGGGCACGTATCATTAGCGGGGCGCAAGTGACCATCGGTGTTGAACGCGGATGGTAGAGAGCGCGATGAGTGATGTCGAGGGTTTAGGAATGACTCTTGCAAGGCAAAAGGGTGGCCGACCCCCTTGAGGAAAGGGCAGCCGACCCCTTGGGTTGGAAGGGGGGCCGACCCTCACAACAAGGGGGGTGGCCGACCCCCTGAAGAAAGGGGTGGCTGACCCCCTTAGGAAGGGGGTGGCCGACCCTCTGAAGAAAGGGGTGGCCGACCCCCTTAGGAAAGGAGTGGCCGACCCCCTTAGGAAAGGGGTGATCGACCCCATTAGGAAAGGAGTGGCCGACCCCTTCCTTTTTCCAACAGTTTGACTGTGGATGTCGCTGCACTGGTGATGCCTGTGGATGCTCGAAAGGAGATGTGCTTTGACCTAGTTATGGCGTTGAATATTTGACCGTGACTAGATGATGTGTCGCGCCATGCGGGCCCATTAGCGGGCCCTCGGGGTCTGGCCAGAATAGGGTATGAACAACACCATACCTTGCTTGGCAGCTGAGATTAAATCAACCCTCCATGATTTGAAGACCCTCAAAGCCCCCGGCCTGACCAGCCGGCCTGACCACTTGCATCCCATATGTCTCGAGACATTAATTATGACATCTTTGGCAATGACTTATCTCACATACTTCGAGAAATTTTTCCACAGGTATCCTTTCTGACCATAGGAATATTCCCTCAACTCCACCTTTAGAACCCTCGTCTAAAGATTTCCAGACATAAACAACCTACACTTTTGACTCATTAGTCTACACCTCCACATTTGTCACTCAAGTGTTTATATAATGACGTCGGAAATACTTTTAGCGACAAAAGTGAAACTTAAATAGAGAGCTTGTATAGAAACACACAGACACGGAAAAAGAAGAACAAGGGAACGACCTGCAAGTTTGTTAGCAAAAGTGCTGCATTATTCATTTATCATCATTAAGTTAATTGGATAAAGACTCGTGCATCGATTGTCATTCAAAAATTATATACATACACAATCATATATTTTTATCTAGCACTCTAGCTATCATGCACAGCGCACTACTAAAATGTGTTAACTGGGGGTAATTCTTTAACTTCTTCTCTTATTTTGTTCATTTTATTCTTCATATCTTCTTCTTCCATTACCACTATCAGTCAACACATCTTGCACGAAGGAGCACCGCAACAATGAATAATCACGATAAGTGAAACAAATTAACTGTAGACGATCCACGTATCTTTTAGCGACAAAGTTTATGTTGCCCATTGGCGGGACCTTCATTGCTTGACTTTGAATAGAGCCTTAACTGATCATCAACTGGTGATAAAATTTGACTACTTCGCACCTCAATCGGCCTCTATAATGTAGAATTGATCGAGGTGGTTTGGATATTAGGGTTTATGTTTAAAGATCAAGGTTCGGAGACAATTTTGACAGTAACAAATGACACCCCCCCCCCCCCCCCCCGCGCCCCAATGAGGCCTAAGACCTTGTTTTTCTAAACTTGAGGTGCACTTGACTTTGGGCGGAAAAGACCTAAAACCCATTAAATCAGTCTACCCAAGGGTTTCGGGGCCTTCTACCGAGTTCTAGAGATTCATCAAACTATACTACAATGAGTCACCTTTCACACGGTTTTAAGTCACTTAAATATAGTTGGTATAGCTCGAGCTATTTGGACGATGCTAAAGGTAAGTAAGATTGGAAACAAATTTATTGGTCTCCCCTAATTACCCAGTCGACACCGAAAGAGATTAGGCTTATGATATGCGAATGGAAAGCAAACGTCAAGACATTTTGAATGACGTTAGGTAAAAGATTTAGTTCTTCAATATGGTAAAACTTATATTCACCAAAGTGGACAGTTGTGCTTGTGACCCCCCTTACCAAGCGTTGAAATATATATAAGACAATCAAATCAAGATCTAACATCCGCGGCAACACTTTGGAACATGCTATAAAGAAACCAAATCGTAATTAATATGGTAATAAAGTGGTTATATTCGCCAAATTACCCCGAGATGTATGCTGCATTACATAAGTGAGGTATATACGGATTACAAATGTCGCTTAAGAAGGTCGAATCATATCCATCGTAGGCCCTTAGATGCCCTTGCAAGATATTTCTGCGAAGCTAATGGACTAAGAGAAGGTAGCAATAGGAGTTGACCCAAAAAACTTGTTGAGAATAGGTGAAGAAAAGACTTGATATATTGCTGAGAATACATCACAGTGACCATGCGTTTTGATACGATAATGAGAGAAATTGGCTGATGTAGCCCAGCTTATATCCAATTTGGAACAAAGGCGATACATTGTTTATCTTCCCATGTTATAGTCATTTCATATTTCCTTTAATTGGGACTAGATATTTCCAGTTTGGATTGCTTTTACCTTAAGAATTATATATTGGAAGACAAGTCTATGAATTTTAACACATTCTACACTTGTACGATTATTGTCCAAAAATAGAAAAAGACTTTATATAAACATTTTAGTATAAGTCATTTAAGCTCAATTTCGGTCATTCCTTTATCTATATGGAGACATTAAGAATACTTTTATAAATGTAACATGACTACATTCGATAAAATAACCTTAAAAATGTAAACTGTACAGTAAATTTTATTGTGTAGTTCAAAGCTTGATGGCAGTTAATAAGACTGCTCTAAAGTTGACACAGATTTCCAGGCTAGCCTATATAACAACATTAAGAATACTTTTAGTCGAACAAAAGAATTTCAAGTAACTTGAAATAGAAATCATATATTACTTCTTATCTAAAAAAAAAGAAAAAAAAAAAGGACTTCCATGTGTTATCATGTACGCATGTCCATGTTGGCAAAAAATTTGAGCAAATCATTTTTCTGTTTCCACCAAGTAGCGCATCACTGTCATGCAAATATGCAATATGCAATCATAATAATTTACCTTTTCATTAGTCATTTAAGCTCCAAATTTGTCATTCCTTGATCTATATAGCGACATTAAGAATACTTTTAGGGATTAAGAATACTTTTGGGATAATATCACATATGTCCCCGAGGTTTGGGAGTAATTACAGGTAAGGACAATAGTTTTGACAAATTACACTTGTGTCCATTGACCAAACGAAACCCTAAAAATCCTAACGGTTTTAACAAAAAAACTTTATTACCCTTATGTTAGAAAGTATTTTTCTAAATGTCATTGTCTCTTTTTAGAAAAGAAAAAACCTAATTTTTTTTTACTCTTTCTCTCTTCCCCCACCCTTTCCCCACCCACTTTGCCGCCACCCACAACCCCGCCCTTCGCGGCCCCCCCGACCCTCCCTCCCCCGGTCAACCCCCACCCACCCTGTCTGCCTCTGCCCTTCCCCCCACCGCAACACCCTCCCCCTTCCCCGGCCACCACACCCACCCTCCCCCTCCCCCGTCACCAGCCCACCCGTCATGCCCACAACCCCCTTCCCCGGCGCCGCACCCCGCCTGCCTCCCCCTTCCCCTGCGCAACCCATCTTCCTCGTCACCGGCGCTGCACCCCATCTTCCTCCCTCGTCACCGGCGTTGCATCCCATCTTCTTCCCTCGTCACCGGTGTTCTCTCTTCTTCCCGACCTGAAACAGCCACTATCTCTCTCCTTCCCATCCGGTCTTCCTCCCTCCCTCGCCAAGGGCTTGCCGGCGTGGTGGGGCAAGTCTGCCGGATGGTGGGGCGTGGGGGACTGCCAACGGCGTGGGTTTGCCAAGGCGCTTGCCGGAGGCTTCTCGGCAGCTTGGGTTTGCCAAGGGGCTTGCCGGCGTGGTGGGGTGAATCTGCCGGATGGTGAGGCGAGGGGGCTCCTGGCAGCGTGGGGCGGCGGATGGGGCTGCCGGCAGTGACTTCAGATCTAGGGTTTAAATTGTGGAGAGAGAAAATTAGGATATCAAACCCTAATTTTAAAAAATTAGGGTTTCTATCCTAATTTGAAAATTATAAAAATTATTCACGATATACTGTACAGGGGTAGTATTGTCATTTTCAAAATTCGTAATGACGAAAATTATACTTTTTGGACAGAATTCTGACGGTTGGATAAAACTGTTACTTTTTTTAACGTTTTTGGTCACGTATGTTACATTTTGAAACTTAATGTCTTTGACTGTAATTACCTCCTAATCTCAGAGACATATATGTAATTAGCCCATACTTTTAATAACACAAATAAATGTCACATGACTACATTTGATAAAATGGCCTTAAAATTTTGAACAGATCAATAAATATTATCGTGTAGTTCGAAGCTATTAATAAGACTGGTCCAAAGTTGACACAGTCTTCCAGGCTAGCCTATATAACAACATTAAGAATACTTTTAGTAGCAAAAATCTCAAGTAACTTGAAATAGATTTCATATATTACTACTACTTCTAAACCAAAAAAAAAAGAAAAAGGACTTCGCATATTATCACATACGCATGTGCATGCTGGTGAAAAAGTTGAGCAAATCATTATCTGTTTCCACTAAATTGCGCATCACTCTCGTGCAAATCTGCAATCATAATAGTTTACTTTTTCATACACAGCACACTACCGAAACGTGTTAATCAGAAAGCACGTCTCGCACGATCAGTAAAGACATGCTTTTCTTTTACCTTCTTTTCTATCTTTTTGTTCAATATTACTCTTCATATATTCTTCTTCCATTGTTACGATCAGTCAACACATAATAAACAAGCCGTAAAGAAATGCTTTTCTTTAACCTCTTTTCTACTCTTTTCATCCTACATAATTTGATTAATTTTATTTTTTTTGCACTGTCTCACAAAAATTATCCATTTCTAAATTAAGAAAGATTTTGTTGATACTTTAACATATTTATCATTTTTACGTTTTTTATTCTATTTTTCTCTTCACATGTAAATCTCTATCAACTTATTTTCTCTCTCCTGACTCACGTTCTTACGCTTTTTTTTATTTACTCTCTACAGTTAAGTACTTAATACTCTATTCTTGATTTTATTCATTTCTCTCTCCACATTTAATACTTCATGAATTAATTTTCTTTATCCTGACTTACTTTCATCACCTCCTCCGTCTAAAAGGTAGCATGAGAAACACGTAATATATTACTTAAATCATTAAGCTGCGTGCAAAAAAAAGTTGATCAAATTATTTGGGGCAGATCTTCTTTCTTTTTATGTAGCGGACGGTAAGTTATCGTCCACTACATTATGTAGCGGACAGAAAAACAGCGCTAGTAACGTGCTAGCGCTAGTAATGGATCACGACCCATATATATATATATGAAACATTCGCTTAAAATTGCGACATGTAAGATTTTTAAAACTCTATTTTTGCAACACGTAAAATTTTTTAGGAAACTTCTCCTTCTGCTACATAAGTTTCAATTTTGCATGTGATACTTGCCTAACTTAACTGGTCTCATCATTTAGTGTTCAACATTTTAAAATTAGATATTTACAATTCAAGAATCCTATTTGTTTTTGTGTCTTTTTTTCTTTTCTGCCCTATTTAACTCTTTCCTATGATCTATTATTTGAAAACTCGAAGTTATAATTTATCCTATATTTGTAAGCTTTATAAAATTAAAGAGGTCAATCATACACCTTATAAAACTCTACCTCATCACTATACATATATATTAGGCCCTAATTTTGATTATCAACACCTTATAGGATTTAAGAATCCTATTTGTTTTTATGTTCTTTCTTTTTCTACCTTATTATTTAACTCTTTCCTATCATTTATTATTAGAAAATTCATAGGTATAATTTACTCTATATTTGTAAACTTTATAAAACTAATAAGTCAATCATACACGTTATAAAACTCTACCTAATCACTGTACTTATATATTAGGCCATAATTTTGATTATTAACACCTCAAAAGCACTTTAAAATAACATGATTTTTATAACTCTATTTTTGCGCCATGTAGGATCTTTTAAGAATTTTTTTCCTTTTAACACGTAAGCTTCAGCTTTATATGTTATAGTTCCCCAACTTAATTGGTGTCTTCATTCAGCTTTGCATGTGGTCATTTTCTAAGTTAATTGATCTCTTCATTTAAAGTCTAACTTTTTTCAATAGGATGTATAAGATTTAAGAATCCTATTTATTTTGATATTTTTTTCTTTTTCTACTTTATTTAACTTTTTCCTATGATTTATTATTAGGAAATTCGTAGGTATAATTTGCTCTATATTTGTACACTTTATAAAACTAAGAAACCAATCATACACCTCATACAACTCTACCTAATCATTATATTTATATGATAAGCCTTAGTTTTAATTATTAACACTTCAAAAGTACATTAAAATAACAATATAAATATCAAAAATATAAAATATGAAATCTTCCCTACCTAATAACTCTTTATTATGATTTTATTATTAAAGAATTTATAAGTATTATTGAGTACTACACGTAAGATTAGCGACACGTAAGATTTGTTGAGCTCTTATATTTTTTGACAAGTAAGATTTTTAGAACTCTTGATCAGCAATTACATCAGAAATTCTAAGAGAATTATATGTTCTTTGAGATCGCTAAAGGTAAGTTTGAAACGAATCTAGTTTTTTATAAGTTATACCGTTAAAGTCTAACATGTTACACTCTGTTTTAACTAAGAACAATATGTATTTGGAAGAATTAACTTGTGGCAAGTTAAGATTGAGTTGGAAGAAAATAAAAGTAAGGGTAAATGAGTTAAAAGAATTTTTATCCATTAATTCATAATAATGGCCAATTATGATAGTTAAGGTAATGGTATTAGGGAGATTTCGGCGGTAGATGTCACAGTATGACTATGGTGGGAACGGGAAAGGTTACAATGATTACGAATGTGATAGTGGTAACTCTTGTGGTGGTAGTTGTAGCACTGTTAAAGAAATTGAGATTTGTAATAGTTCCGACAAGCCATGGTTATAACGGTACGTGTAGTTCTTGAGATGCTTCTGGTGGCGGTAATCTTAGCAGTAGGATTATAGTTATACAGAGGTGATGGTAGTGATAATATTTAGTAAGTGGTAATTCTAAGGTGATTAGAGGTAACATTAATATGATCGTGGTTGACAAGTTATCCTCTAATATACCTTAGGCAAGTGATAAGGTGTTCGCAACGGTAGTTCTAAATATGCTCATTTACAATGGTAGCACTAAGGTGTTTCAAGATACTATCAACGTAGTAGTGGTGCATGATACTCGAAATCTAGATTGGACAGCCCGAAGAAAAAGGCATAGTGATGACTCGATTAATCTTTGATAATTGAACATATACATAGAATTTACTTTGAGTACTATATTTTATTTTTATTATCCACCGAACAAAAAATATGCGAAATGCTTTGCATAAAGAAAGATGTCAGATGACTCAATTAGCATTTATACTTATAGGAAGGTTGAGCTTCATATACATCATCTCTTGAGAGGAAAAATTGTAACTCTTTAATAATTTATGTTAGCAAAAACAAACAGACTTATAATAATGAGCATATAAATGGTGATTTCTTCCTTCACAGTATATTTGGAGATAAAACTGCTTTAACCTGGTAATTAGAACATTAATACTTGACTATTAAGTTAAAAAGTATGAATCTACGACTATATATTAGTACGAGTTTGTCGCTCATAATTTGTAACTAAATGTCAAAAGTATTCCTTATGAAAAAGCATTATAATATTATACCATAATTAATTTTATCGTAACGTTCACATCCAATTTGTAATGCATCAAAACTTTTTAAAAATGTGTTTGCAAGATGTGATCTTATACTTTAATTTATATATTTGCCGGCAATTACCATGAGTTGTAACGTATTAATAATTAATGTGTTTTAACTAATATTTTCAACACCTTGTTTTGGCTCTTTGAAATCTCTCTAATATTCTCATGCATCTTCTTGCTCTGTCAAATAAGTTAGGATAGTTGAATATAACTTTATGCGCATAAAACATGCATGAGTAACATAGGTTGCAAGAGATTTATGGATGTATATTACATGTTTATTAGTAATTTCAATAATATGACTTAATATGCATTTGTTTTATCTCTTAAAATAGAAGGAAAACAATTTTTAAACTTATCCCGTGCATTTGCACGTGTTCATTAGCTAGTTTAAACAAATGGAGGAGGTCAATAAATTGTGCTCAGCACCTGCTTTGAAAACCAAATCTGAGGTCGATCAATGATTCTGTAGCCCAGTGGATAACAAAATTAAAGCAAGGCAAAGTAAGCAGACTTATTTGAAGAATATATTTTATTAAATATTGAAATCGGAGTTCAAACAATGGTTACGCCCAAAAGAAAAAAATGATTGAAACATTGCACCGGGGAAATTGTATGTCCCTTGCTTTATGGGTGTTCGGTATTTATTAGATCAAAAACAGGTCGTACGCTCTAGAACGTGATTGACAACGATCCATCGTGGGCTGGTCAATCATTCGGCTTTTTTGAAGTGCTTGAGTCGGAGAACATCCATGTCAGGGTTCTTAAAGTTACCATACTTTCGCGAACCATAATACTTTCCCCAGTTAAATGCTCTATACTTTGCAGGATTTTGCTCATTTGTTAGCTCCTCAATAGGCTCCATCACCACATAGTATGCCGGGTTGAAGAAGAACGGAATGGAAAATCTCTCTCTTTCCGAGTTAACTTTGGCCCGATGCACCAAACTCACATACTTCTTGTTACTCCAAACCTATATACAACGGGAAGAGTGCCACAGAAAGTTAGTAATTGTGCAAATCAACTCGTTTAATTGATGATAATTTGCAAGAACTTAGAAATTAAAATGATAAGAGTGGATGAATGGTACCTCGAGCATGTCGCCAATGTTTATGACATAGGCGTTGGGGACAAATTTAACAGGAACCCACTCTCCATCAAATGTCCGCTGTGCTTCAAGACCTCCAGCATCATCTTGAGAAAGAATGGTCAAGGCACCAACGTCTGTGTGTTCGTGAGTGCCAAGAGCCAGCTTAGGAGTGGGGCAAGGGGGACAGTGAATGAGCCGACCCATGCTAGTGTGGTCCTTGAAGAAACCATTCAAACGTTGCCTTGGTAATCCTAAGCTCATGGAGATGAGCTCCATCAACCTGAATGAAAGCTTTTCCATTTCTTGACCATATTCTTCGCATGCCTCCCTGTTGATTGAAATCAGCTACTACTTAGATCACAATTGGTACAAGCAGCACAAAAGCTAGGTACAACCTCATAATAACCTTGCTGTTCACTTGAATTTTATTTCCAGTAGGACCATACAGACTATCAAAAACTCATAACCTTCTTAAACATTACAGTACCTGAAGTCAGCGGGATATTCCGGCCAAGAATGGATGAGCTCCCTTGGTGCCGCCGTATCATCGGCATCGTAAGACATGGGCGTCGCAGTTTGTTTTTCCAATGGAAAATCAAACACCTCTTTCCAGTCGTCAACATTCTTTGCGAACTCTTCGTATCCATAATCATACGGCTTCGCGCCACCGATATCCTTCCTCAACTTCCTCTTCTCCTCCGTCGGCTGGGCAAAGAACTTCTTCATTGCCAGCTCGAACTTGGCATGGAGCTCCAGCGGCACCCCATGGTTTACCACTTGAAATGCTCCCCACTTTTCGCATGCATCGCCAATCTCGGAGACGACAGCTGCAATGGTGCGGGAGAGGTCAACGACCGGGAAGTCATTTGCTGGGGTGGATGCTGCAACACACTCTGCCATGGCTAGGAAAACTTGTTTTTGTAATGGCAAACTGAGGAGGGTTGAAAGGTTATAAAAGCTATATAAGCAAACTTCAACAATTGTTTGATGTACGATGAACATAAGTTCGTGGAGACGACCTTATATAGTGGGAGAATTGGGACCATTTTCCGAGTAATAATATAGTACCATAACATGGACCACATTGGTCAAATAAATACGCATGTAGCAATAAGATAAGTGCCACATGGGTCCAAACTTGTGGTCCTAATTACCATATGCGTCACATGGGTCTTATAGTACAGAGCTTCTGAAAATTTGTATACGCGGAGGAAGTAGAATAGCTGTCATGTTCTTTCCAATTTTTACTCGTCTACAATAGGGGATTTAGAGAATTAAAAGTTGGAACATAATAGATACAAAGCTGATGGAGGCGGTAATTGAATTAGCCTTTTTCGCAGCCATTTCATTGCTTTATGAGAACAGTAGAAAATTAGATAGAAACAGTTAGTCATATGTCAATGTCAGTAAGTAGCAAAATTTTGGATATACCCCCATCGACAAAGCGAAAAAAAAAAAAAAATTTGCTATATTCCTTTTAAAAAGGAAAGGTTTAAGTATTTATAGTAACTTTTATATAGTCTAGTTAAAAAAAAATATTGTTAAGAATTGATACAGATAGTGTTAGCAGAAAAGTCACTACAAATGTTTAGAACTATTAATTGTCACTGTATATGAATAGAAGGAAAATTCTTACAACATGAGTAGAAGTCAAAATATGTTCTTCAAAATATTTGTTAGCCTACGAAGTGCATCAGCTTTCAAATACAAGTACAAAATGTCGTCCGTTTATTTTCAATTGTAATTTAGTGAACAAAGTGCAACCAAATCATCGGTTCGCGTGAAGAATGCAACTTGTACATACTTTGAACGTTAAAACGGGTCGGTGAAAGCTATTTCAAGGAAAAATCAACTAAAGCAAATGGATATTTCCGAAACAAGTGCATCAAGTGCATTACTAAATACAAAGTATAAAATACAGTTGTAATAGATTAAAAGTTAGGCTCTGTTAGGTATTACTTTTTTTTTTCTTTTCAGTTTTCAAAAAAATAAAACTAAAGAGTTGCTTAATTTTTTATTTTTTTTTACAAAAATAAATGGGTGTTTGATAAACCAGTTTTTTTTTTTTTTGGTGTTTGATAACACTTTTTTTTTTGAGTTTTTTTATGGTGGTTTGCGGTGGCGGTGGCCGACGGTGGTGGTGGCCGGCAGTGGTGGCCTGCCGCCGGCGGTGGTCGCCGAAGGTGGCCACAGTAGCCGAAGGTGGCTGCCGGCAGTGGAGAGTGGTGGTGGTGGTCTCAAAAAAAAAACCAAAACTGAAAAAAAATCTTTGCTATATTCCTTTTAAAAAGAAAAGGTTTAAGTATTTATAGTGACTTTTATATAGTCAAGTTAAAAAAATATTGTTAAGAATTGTTACTGATAATGTTAGAAGAAAAGTCACTACAAACGTTTAGAACTATTAATTGTCACTATATATGAGTAGAAGGAAAATTCTTACAACATGAGTAGAAGGAAAATTCTTACAACATAAGTAGAAGTCAAAATTTGTTCTTCAAAATATTTGTTAGTCTACGAAGTCCATCAGCTTACAAATACGAGTACAAAAATTCGTCCGTGCATTTTCAATTGTATTTTTAGTGAACAAAGTGCAACCAAATCATCCGTTCGCGTGAAGAATGCAACTTGTACATACTTTGAACGTTAAAGCGGGTCGGTGAAAGCTGTTTCAAGGGAAAATCAACTAAAGCAAATGGATATTTTCGAAACAAGTGCATCAAGTGCATTACTAAATACAGAGTATAAAATACAGTTGTAATAGATTAAAAGTTAGGCTCTGTTTGGTACCACTTTTTTTCTTTTCAGTTTTCAAAAAAATAAAACGAAAGAGCTGCTTAAATTTTATTTTTTTTTACAAAAACAAGTGGGTGTTTGATAAACCAGTTTTTTTTTTTTTTGGTGTTTAATAACACTTTTTTTTTTACTTTTTTTTTTATGGTGGTTTGCGGTGGCGGTGGTAGGGGTGGCGGTGGCCGACGGTGGTGGCCTGGCCCCGGCAGTCGCCGGCGGTGGTCGCCGAAGGTGGCCACAGTAGCCAGAGGTGGCTGCCGGCAATGGAGAGTGGTGGTAGTGGTGGTCTCAAAAAAAAACCAAAATTGAAAAAAAAAACTCATTTTTGGAGTTTTTAAAAATAGCTTTGGTTTAAAAACTGATTTTTTAAACTGAAGGGGAAAAAATGGTTACCAAACATGCTTATTTTTTTCACTTTCCAAAATTGAAAAAAAAAACTGGAAAAAAAGGCTTGTCAAATGGGGCCTTAGCTGGCATTCTTTAGAAATGGTCCATCACATACTAAAGCTCTATTTGAAAACGTTTTGATTTTTAGTTTTTTTTACAATTTTGTAAATTGGAGAAAAAACGCATGTCGCACAAAAATTTGGTTTTTTTTCTTCAATTTTAAAAAAGAGTTTTTAAAAAATGGCTGTTTTTAAAAACTCTCATTTTGAAGTTTTGATATTTATTTGAGACCACCCCGCCACCCCTTGCTGCCACGTCCACCGCTGGCCACTGCCACTGCCACCCCCCACCACGTCACCGCAACCGTCGGCCACTGAAGAAAAAACTTAAAATAAAAACTGGATAATCAAACATTCAAAATAAAATTGAGTAATCAAAACACCCACTTGTTTTTGTAAAAAATAAAAGTTAAACTGATTTTTATTTTTTTAGAAATAAAAAATTAAAACTGAAAGTGATTTCGAACGTAATTTCCTGTTGTAACCAAAATGCTGAAATTGATGTTAATCAAGCCAGAAAGTTACCAAACTAAGTACATTGAAAACACTTTATCCTGCTGGGCCTATAATCCAAGGCCCCCGAATCTACTACAGATGCACATATTCTATACAGGAATCTGGGTGCTCAAGTTGACGCCGCCATTGGATTTTTGGTAAACACCTCAAAGAGCTCGGTTTTCTTTTCCCATTCAGCCATTCTGGGAAGGTACAGAAGCAGGCCTCATTCACATGCCAAGTCGTCCTTGCATCAATTATTATTGCTTTCAAATCTACCTACTCTATTTCCTCCGATCAAATTTTGTCATATACGGTTGGACGGAAGGCGAGGAGAAGACAATTAATGTGACGCCTTGGTGGATCCAACTGTACCAGCTCCAGATCAAGCTTTATGGTTTCGGTATTTTTCCTTTTTCTTTCGTGTTCTTTTTGTAGAAACTTAGGATATTTAGGAAAATATTTAGTTTTATTGATTTACATAAGGAACATGATTTACAGAGTATAATTTATAGAACATAAGAGCAGTACACCAAGGATATAAACTAGCTACAAGATAGAGATAAGAATTTACAAGATAAGAGAGAAATAAGAAGAGTCCTATATGAATAATACATGTGCCAACAACCCCCCTCGAGCTCAGGGTGAAATACTATGAAGTCGAAGCTTGCTCCGCAAATCATGAAAAGGACGAGTACCAAGGGTCTTTGTCATGATATCCGCCAATTGATTAGCACTAAAGATAAAACGAACAACCAATTTTCCCCAACTTAACTTGGTCCCAAACAAAGTGACAGTCAAGCTCCGCATGCTTGGTTCGAGCATGAAAAATAGGATTGCTAGACAAATACACCGCACCAATGTTATCACACCACAATAAGGCAAGTAGAGCCTTTTGAACACCAAGTTCAGACAATAAATAACCAATCCACATAATTTGGGCAGTGACATTTGCAAGGGCCTTATACTCACTTTTAGTAGAGCTTCTTGCCTTTCAGTAGAGCTTCTTGCCACCGTGGCTGTTTCTTAGAAGACCAAGAAATAAGATTCTTGCCCAAATAAACCAAGTATCCACCCGTAGAACGGCGATCGTCAGGACACTCTGCCCAATCACTATCTGAAAAACATTGTAACTGAAAAAGAGGAATTCTTTGAAAGTGATAAGCCCATAGCCGAAGTCCCACGTAGGTAACGAAGTAAACTCTTTGCTGCTTGACAATGCACATCAAGTGCACAATGTATAAATTGAGCTAGCTTATTAACGGCCAAAGCTATGTCAGGCCGTGTGAGAGTGAGATATTGAAGTGCCCCTATTACTTGCCGATATTGTTCAGGATTAGGCAAAAAATCGCCCATGGTTTTGCTCAAATTTGGTGAGACGGCTAAAGGAGTCGAGCACGGCTTAGAGGTAGCCATGTTTGTCTCCTTAAGGAAGTCTTCAATATATATATATTTTTTTGAGTTAGAAAAATGCCATCCAAAATCTTTTTGACTTAGTGAAGAGCACCAAGATCATGTACTGTAAAAGTCAGTTTAACTTGATTAAGAAACCACTCCATCTTCGCACGATCTGAACATGTAGGGACAATGTCGTCGACATAGACTAAGATATAAAATTGAATATCGCCTTTGTGAAGAATAAATAAAGAACTATCAGCCTTTGATGGAACAAAACCCAATCGAACAAGAAAATCGGAGAGACGGTGAAACCAAGGCCGTGGGGCTTGTTTTAAGCCATAAAAAGAAAGTTGAAGCTTGCAAACATGATTGGAAAAATCCTTGTGAACATAACCCATTGGCTGCTCCATATAAATTTCATCTTCCAAATATCCATGCAAGAGAGTATTGGATATATCAATCTGACGAATATACCAATTCTGAACAGTTGCCAATGTAAGAACAGTGCGAATGGTTGTGAATTTTTACTACGGGAGAGAAAGTCTCTTGATAATCAACACCTGATTGCTGAGCATACCCTTTTGCCACCAAATAGACCTTGTAGCGATCTATCGTACCATCTGAATTTTTCTTAATACGAAAGACCCATTTATTATCAATAATATTTTTGTGTGAAGGGCGAGGAACCAATTGCCATGTTTGGTTTTGAAGGAGTGCATTTAATTCATTCTTCACAGCATCACGCCACTCTTGACATTGTTTAGCTTGATTTACTGTTTTGGGTTATATGTAGAGAAAGTTGAGGCGGGTTTTGCAATGTTGGCTTGTCTTTTGTTCATGTTTGAGGGTCGTAAAATCATTGTGTATGTACGTGGTGGAGAGATTGGGTCATCGGGTTTGGATGAGTTTGAAAAGTTGGTGAGGTCAACAACTAAATTTAAGCCTTGAATTGAGGAAGATAGCGGTGGTTGTCTTTATGATAAAATAGGAGAATTAGATGAAGTAGATTTTGGTGATGTCGAAGAAAGTGTTTTGGTGATAATAGGAGTTGAGGTGGGAGAAGGAGTTCGGAGGTAGTAGGTGGTAGTAGGTGATGAGGATGGCGGATGAGAAGTAGGAGCTAGTGATTGAGAAATAGTAGGAGAAGGAGATTGAGTTGAAGAAGTGTGAGAAGGAGACAAACCTGATGTTGATGGACTATCCAAGTGAGTGGCGGAATGAGATAGGCTCAACCAAAGTGTAGAAACATCAGCTGATGTGGATGATTGGTGGGCGGCATCATACAGAAATTCATTCAGCAGAATTTCACGGGCCATCAACTGACTGTGCAGCTCAGAAAAGGATACCGGTTCTTGGAGAAGATTGAGAGCTGTAATTATGCTATGGTAGTCGGAACCAATGTTTTGGTAAATAATTGCATTAAATTTAGTAGGAGAAACCAATTTTCCAGCAGTGCTAAGTTCATCAGATAAGGACTTAGCCTTATGCAAATATTCAGAGATTGACAAGTCGTTCTTCTTCAGCTCTTGTAATTCAATGTAGAGTTGTAGTTGACGATTTTGTGAGACTGAACCAAAAGAGTGAGCCAATGCAGTCCAAACTTCTGGGGAAGTAAAAAGGCCAATAATATATGGAAAAATTTCTTTAGTAAGGGAGGAGAATAACCATGATAAAAATAATTGATCCTTCTTGAACCAAGCTTCATATTCCGGATTAGGAAATAGGCAAATTTTCAGCAGTAGGTGAGACAATAGTTTTGGGAGGATGAGATGAGGTACCATCGATATGTCCATGAAGATTTAGGTAATTCAAGATGGGTAGGAATTGGGTTTTCCAAGCAAGGTAATTCTTAGAGGTAAGTTTAACAGAAAAGGTATGAGTGGAGGTGACCAAAGAGGGAGTTGAAGAAGGAATAATGGCGGCAACAATGGAGGTTGAGGAAACGGGAATAAGTGAGGTTGAAGGAGAGGACGTCATGGTGTAAGGAAAGGATTTTTAGATGATTGGTATAGGCTCTGATATCATCTAGAAACTTAGGATATTTGGGAAAATATTTAGTTGTATTGAATTGTATAAGGAACGTGATTTACAGAGTACAATTTATAGAACGTAAGAGCAGTATACTAAGGCAATAAACTAGCTACAACATAAAGATAAGAATATACAAGATAAAAGATAAATAAGAAGAGTCCTACATGAATTATACATGTGCTAACACTTTTGGTTGTAGAAATGTTCAGGGAGTGTGTTAGTTCTCCTCGACATTGCTTGGCAAGTGATTGTTCATGCCAGAACATTGAGTAAAAATTATCTCATTTTACCCCGCTATGATGAATTTAGTTGCACTTTGTGAGGTGTGTTAGTAACATAGATGAACTCAATGCATATTGACTCAAGATTTCTTGGTAGCACTTGTCTCATATTGTCTCCCGATACGAATGGTAGATCCAATTGTGCCGGCTCCAGTTCCAGCTCCACCTTTGTGCACGTATGTGGTTTTTTCTTTTTTTGTTTTGTTGTCGTTTTCTTGTTCTTTGGTTGGAGATATGTTCAGAAAGTATGTTAGTTCACATAAACGTTGCCTGGCCAGTGATGTTTCATGCTAGAACAATAAAGTTAAATTTTACTTGTTTTGTGGTATAATGAGGTTAGTTCTGTACTCGTCTGTTGTGTTGGTTACATGGATGGATTCAAAAAATAATGACTTAAGCATGGAGGTCAAGCATGCATGTTGGCTTTCTTTACAGCACTTGTATCCTACTATCTCCCCATTCGATGTTTCTGTAACAACCGTAAGTCTACTAATTTTGCTCGACTCTGTTGTGAGGGTCTTACTAAATCAATTTACAGAAATAAAAATCCAACCAATGATAAATCTTTTGACTTTAGTGATAACTTTGTTCTGAAGATTAGAGAATGATTAAAGAATTTCCTTAATATGCTTTGTATTGTACAATGTACATTGTACCAACTTCAATCGAACAAAACTATTGCTGACTTTGTAAATTATTTGAGAGTGACTCTTGACATCTATTTACTCATAGGTGACAGGTAGTTCAAATATGTGATAAATGGGAGACGAGGAAAGTAAAGGACTGCCCCCATTCTTTACTAACATTTAGTGGCAAATAACCGTCGCCAAAAAGATTATTAAAATTTTTATCATATATGTTATCACGTTTTGACTTTCGAGTAAATACTTGTCATATCTAAAGGGTATCATGCTGCAAAATTGCTTTAGTGAGATTTCACCAAATACGTTCCCATGTAGGTCAGGCATGCATGTTAACTTTCTTGATATCACATGTATTCTATTCTTTCCTGTTATGATGGTTCTATAACAACCTTAAGTCTACTGTTTTGCTCGACTAAATTGTGAGGTCTCGTTCAATCAATTCACAGCAATGAAAATCCAAACGATGACATATCCTTTAACTTTAATGGTAACTTCGGTATGAAGTTTTGAGAAGGATTAAAGAATTTCCTTACCATGCTTGTATTGTACACTCCACTTGAATCTAGCAAAATTATGCGTAATATAGGGACTTTGAAAGCAGAATATAATAGAGTTATCTGAGAATGACTCTTAACATCTATTCACTCATTGGTGAGAGCTAGTAAAGATATGCGATCAATGGGTGGGAGACGAGGGAAGTAAAGGGCTGCCTATTCTTTACTGAAAGGATACATATTTTCTGTAGCCTCGGTTGTACTGAGTTCTGACAAATAAGCGTCACTAAAAAAGATTACTAGAATTTATACACACTTCGTCACGTTTCGACGTTCAATAGCTAAATGTTTGTCATCTAAAGGCTATCACTCAAAAGTTTCCATGAAAATCTTAAATTCTAGAACAAAACAATGTAATGGTGCTCAGATGTCACTAATATACTTCATTTTAATCAACTCTTACCGAGTAGAAAAAAATTAGGTCATTCAATTCGTTAAGAAAAAATTGACAAATGACCCCATCATGTATCTCAGATTTGCAAATCGACCTTTATGGTATTAATTTTGACAGTTGACCCCTTCATCTATCAATAATTACATCCGGCTAAAATTTGACATGAAACTTCAACAATACCCCTAACATCCACTAAATGGAAAAGTATATTTATGAAATGGGAAAAAGAAAACCCTTTAAAAATCTAACTCAACCAACCCCCTTCCTCTTCCCACCCTCACCGCTGAGGTGAATAGAATGACAGCCCCCCCTCCTCCTCCACCCCCCGCCACTATCAAAATCAACTGCTAATGTTCCAAACCCCCGCCTCTCATCCTCTGCCACCGTGATCATCGACCGATGCCAAATTTGGGCTTGGTGGCTGTTGTTTCAAATGCATTTTTTGCACTGATGAGTTGCGGTGGCTATGTGTGGTGGTGAGAGTTGTGGTACTGTGGTGGTTTAGTGGTTGGGGTTGGTGGTGGTGTTGATAGGTTTGTGGCAACACTTTAAGATGGTTGAATGGTTGGTGGGTGGTGGTGATGCTAATGAGTTTTGTAGCGGCCATATGAGCACGGTGGTGATTTGGTGGTATTGGTTAGTCGTGGGACTGGTGGTTGCTGGTGATACTGTTGGGTTCAGTGGTTGTGCTTGAGTTAGCGATTGGGGGGGGGGGGGGGGGGTGAATGGGCAGCTGTATCTTTTTCCACGTCAATTCAACAATTAGTTAGCGGAAATTGATCAATTATACTCAATTACACTAAATTGGTAGATAAAGGTGGCCAACTACCAAAATTAATATTCGTGGGGGTCCACAAACTCAAAATACTTTAAGGGGGCCATTTTTCATTCCTCTCATTCTTCATTAACATAGTGACCGAAGTTGATTGTACCAAATTTTGAAACACTTTTTAGTAATTTAACTAGCCCGAAAATCCGTGCCAAGTTACTGGACAGTCTATTACTCGCCATCTACTTTAGAAACTTTGAATTGCATAATAATTCATGATTGTTTCATCAAAGATAGTCACATTTATCTTTAAATGGATCAATTTATTAATACTTGTGGTGAAACATCAATAAATAATGTCCTTGTGCATATGGCTAATTTTGATTTGGTTACCATTTAGAAGAACGTAAGTAAGAAATTGATTTAGTACACAAAAAGGAAAAAGTAGACTCCATGGATAAAAGTAGGCAGATAATGTGTTGGGATCAACTTGTAATTGCAAGAGGCATTTTTATTGTGCTTGTGTGAATATCTTTTGCTAATAATTTGCACATGTTAATGGCATGCACATAACGCTAGCTACATGTTAGTCTAATTTTGATACAGAACTTTCTGGTGTATATTTCCTTATAGCATAAGATTTATAAAAGGTAACGAGGATGACAAATTAAATAAGGATAAGGGTGGAGCTTTTAGAAGCAAATAGAATCCACACAAATAAAAGTATACAGAGAAAATACAAGGATCATTGCATTATTTCATGAAGCAAATAGATAAGATTTAAAAGTCTAACCAACATCACTAAATAGGATAGCTCAAAACCAAATGGTAAGCAAATTGTTGAGTAAAATTTAACAAATTATTTTATAAGCATGCTTATTAAGTTAGATTACTAACGGTCTGTTTGGAACCAATTCTTTTAAAATTTGATTTTCAAATTTGGAATTCAATTCAATTTATTTTGTTTGGAACAGAAGGGAATTCAAATCTCATAATTCGTATTTTTGGGTTTGGAGAACAAAGGAAATGAAAAGATAATAAATGCTTAGACAATTATATCCTTAAGTTATGATAACATAAACTATGGTAAGTGGTTTCAAGCATGCTAGTGTCACCACATGGTGGTGGTGGTGACGACACCAAACGGGGTAACGACATCGACGGTAGAAGTGATGGGGTGGTCAAGTGATGGTAATGATGGTGGTGGTGGTGGTATTACGATGTAACGAGGTGTAACTAGTGGTTTTCAATTCAGTCTAAATTGGTTACTACCAAAGCATTGGACTATGGTCTTATTATGCGTCAATATCAAAGACTTGAGAAATCTCCAAGCCGCAGTGACAATTTTACAAACGGCTATGCCAATTTCATACGCATGCTAAAAAACTTGCAGAAGTCTATACAGTATATAGTGAGCGAAGCGAGTTAGCTTCTTTGCGTTACACGGCATCGCATTATGTTTTCAATGTGAAATAGAAATACTTCTTTGCTTAAGACGTAGTCACATTATGTTTTTAATGTAAAGCAGTATTATAAATATTATAAGTTTCACTAAAAGGTCTAAAGTATTATCTTGGATTTTGTCCTTATTTCTTGATAAGTTATTTTTTATTTTAATAAGCCTTACATAGTTGGAAAACTAATTTTAAATATTCTAATACCCCAACTAATTAATGAATTAATTTATTAAGACTTATTTTGACTACTGTATATTTAAAATCACTATGTAATATGATATAAAATATCATATACTTAAAAAGCAAAAATGACATATTAGATTTAGAAGAGAAAAAATATATATATGTTACAACTGGAAACAACTTATGAGATTTAGAACAAGAAAAACATGTTTAAATTTGCATAGAGTCCTTATTTTTATATTTAATTAATTTCACAGGAATGATGATGGTTTTATTCACAAGCCTTATAAATTTTTAAAACTAATTCTAATCATTATAAGACTCAACAATTAATATACTAACTTATTAGCACTTGACTCTGAATATTGTACTCTGTAATATGAATATAAAAATGAAAAAAGATAAATAACCCCCACATGTATTTTTTTTGGTTTCGCGGATCAACCCCCTCCGATGTTCATTTTGATATTTGAAACCCTCATTTATAACAACTGAAATGAGGTGAAAAGTCCAAAATTCCCCTTCCCCGGTTGGTTAATCTGAGCTAGAAATGTCTGCTTATAGGTTTGTTCGAAAATCAGTTGGTTTAATCCCTTTATTAATTTAAACCGAATCTAGGAAGATAAACATTCTCTTCTTGATCATATCACATGTGATAAACTAGAAATCATGATCCATCTCAAAATCTCTACCATATGAAGCCATTAACAACCGAACCTATCTAGACTCTCTCTTGGGTTAAATAAAAGTTAACTAAACCAATTACCTGGACTGGACTGCTATCTGGACTGGACTAATAACTAGACTATTTATTGGACTAGACCAACAAACCGGATTATTCATTGGATGGGCCTCAATTAAAGTAAGCTTGCTAGTTATTACAATGCCTAAACCAAGAATAAAAATAAAGACCAAATCAAAAGAAAGCCAGAGAACTAATAAGTTATAGACTAAACCTAAAAAAAAAGCCTGTCTACATCGACCACCATACCTACATCACTGCCCTCACCAAAGACTCTATCACATCCTTCATGAAACGAGATGATTTTGGTCGTGAATGTTTTAGCAAATATTCTAGTTAAAGTTACCTTTGTCGCCTAGTTTCCAACTAGCTCCCTACACCACCTTAAAACAACTAGTTTCTGGTGGCCCTGGTTGAATGCATATGTGCAAATTGTCATGATGGAGTGGTGTGCGATGAATCATAAGGGCTTGGATGTGGGTGATGGCATAAATGTGACAAGGTGATGGTGATGACTGGTGAGGGTTTGGGTGACGAGGTGAGTTGTGTTGTGCATTATTTGCTTCTAGATTGTCACGCTCCTGCGCGTGCGCACACGCTCATGCACACACCTACATCAGTTTCTGGGTATTCAATTAGAATTTAAATATCAGTGGGTTATGGTGGTTGAAACCGAAATGGATAAGGAATAGTGGTGGATTGGAGGTGGTGGCCGGTGGCGATTGGTGGTGGCTGGTAGTTGGTGATATGGAATCAGAAAGACAAACGAAGAAGATGATGAGGATGAGAGAGGAAAGAATATTTGGATTTTCATTTGACAATTTTAATTTGCCCCTTAAGCACATGGGCACTTATCGGCCTTGAGGTTAATCAAAGCTAATAGAACAACCTAATTGGGCTAATTTACGAGTCAAATCATCAATTTGATACAGATAAAAGTCCAGTGACCAATTAAGATAGGACTAAAGTTCAATGGTCATTGGCGTATTTAACTCTTTGGCTAACATGCTTGTGTTCTAAATTCTACCAGTTGAAACTAACAAAATTATATGCAATGGACAAATTTTGTAAGCAGAATTCAAATGTTAGATTTGAGTATGACTCTAAAATATATTTTACTCATATGTGTCAGCTAGTTCAGTTTTACAATCAACCTGTATTGTAGCAAAAGAATACAACTCTAGCATTTTATGACAAAAACTATCGTAAATAAGATTACTTGAACTTCATCATACACTTTATTACCTTTTGAGGGTTTCGTTAACTAAACATTTGTCATCTATATAAGATATCCTGCAGCAAAATTGCTTCGTGAGATTGCATAAAATATGTTCCCATAAAGAGGTGGTAATAGGGCATAGAGTCTTTAAGAAGCAAGCTTTAGATGTACTCTTAATATGTTCCCATCGCTTCAATCCCCCAGTACTTGTGCCCGTGCTCATGCCCTTATTCCTGAACTCTGATGGCGGTCCAGACTGCTATCCAAACCCCCAGATCTGTTCGTACGAGGCCTACAAAACAATGATATTAAGGTGACTAACATCGAATACAAAGGCAAAAATTTAACAAACTAAATAACTCAATTCGTAACTTACGTCGATCTGTCGGGAAATATCTGAAACAAAGTCCCCCGCCTAGTGTTGATCATCCTTATCCTTCTTCTTCACGTGCGTTTGAGTGTACGTCAGAGCACAGACCTGGCACCGGGTTCGGGTGCTGGATTGCATTCTTATGTCAGAGGACGTCGTGAGCCGCCGACCCCCCCCCCCCCGGCGGTGTGTGTGAGATCTTTGTCTTGTCTATTATCGCTCCCACTCTTACTCTTGGCCTCCCAGGATGTATCAGTCCTCCACTTATCAACCACCGCTCCCCATACAGCTGGAGATATCCAATGAGGGAGAAATTTTTTCCACTCCTCTATTGGTGCACCCTAGGGCGTCATCTTTTACGCCCGCTCCCGTGCGTCATCTTTTACGTCCGCTCCCGTGCGTCATCTTTTACGCCCGCTCCCGTGTGTCGTGCAGCCATCATTGGTAATTTTTGCTAATGTAGGCAAAAAAAAGCCTGCAGTCTCAACACCTGCTACTTAGGTGACTAAAACTCGAATCCTTCCCTCAAGGCATTCAATTACACTATCAGTACTATTAATTTAAAATTACGTTTTAATTAAACAAATAACGACTGACATAAATGGCTAAAAACCATACCAGCCACTCCTTTCATAAGGACTTCCTCGTCTAGGCATCCCAGTCCTTCGAGTATACCCGTGACTCAAAGAATCGGCCCTTCCCAAGGACGTCGATCTTCGTCTTCGCCAGAGTCTCCAGAAGCCTTATAAAGAAATAACCATCAAATGCATTAAACAGGTGGACAGTAATAAATATCGAATTTGAAGATTGTAAGTACTGCATTATGTAATTTTTTTACTTACTCGCCCTCTTAGGTGAGAGTAACTCTCTGTTTACGCAGGGGGTCGATGCGCACCCGTGTGTCGGTCCATAGCCTCGTCGAGATCCTGCAAAACACCAGTAGTAATACAAATCAAATATAATTCAAATACCATTCTAGCATTATGACCAAACACCGTTATCAAATATACCTGAGGTAGAACCCACAGAAGAAGGAAAACTAGCAGGCGTGTGGGAGGAATCGGCTCGGGGCTGGGCCAGCGACTGGGATTGGGACTTGGGCTGGGGCTGGGTCAGCGGCTGAGGCTGTGCTCGAGGCTGGAGCTGGGACTGGGCCCCCGCCTGCTGGATGTGGGCACTATGTGCCTCTTTATCAGCAGGCAATAATGAGGCGGGAGCCACCGAGGTTGACGCAGCTCGGCATCCACCTCGACCACTGATGGCCTGTAATTTATCCATGTCTGACTTGGTGGACACAAGTCCAAATTAAAGAAATTAACACATACAAAACAATGTATAGTCCACATGATGTTACGACAATAAAAAAATGAACCGAGTATATATATGAATCGAGTATAAAAGCACTATATGAATCGAGTACTAAAAGAATGCATGTTACAACAGTACAAGTCAATTATCTTCATTTTTGGAATCATCGCTATCATCATCGTCGGACTCGTCATCCTCTTCTTACTGGGACTCGCCGTCCTCTACATCAAGTAATTCTTCCTCTTCATCAGTAGACTCGGCATCATAATCTTCAACACTTTCTACATCTCCTGCATCATCATCTATGAATTCTTCTCCTACATCAACTGTTGGTTGAAGAGGGAGATCATCCTCCTCGTTGTCCACCTCAACAGGTGCTTGGTCAGCTTGAAAGGTGTCTACTTCACTGTCATATGCCAAGGACAATTTCTTGGAATTGATAACTGTATACCAATCAGATTTAGGCTTTGCGATGTCCTCCGCGTAAAAGACTTGTGCAGCTTGACTAGCAAACACAAACAGCTCGTCTGATGAAAGTCTTGACTTAACATTGACATCTACAATCCCCTGCGAGCTAACATAGATTCCTCTACTGCATGTGCCATCAAGTCATGTACACTTGAACGTTACCAAACACTTTTGGGAACCCAGATATGTTAGCTCAATAATCTCATTCAGCTCTCCATAAAAGTTCATGTAATTCTCGTCATAACTGTCGTCGTTGACCAATACTTATTGTTTTTGATTTGTTTTGTCCGATCATCATCTTTTACGTTGAATCTAAACCATTGATGATGTAGCCTCTATGACAGGCTTCTTGTTTATTGGGCCTTAAGCTAGTAATTTTAACAAGAAGGCTACTGGAGCATCGACCGACTTAACCTATTGTATAAGACAGTGAAAGTTAATAAGCCACATATGGAGTGGCATATGAAACATAGTATATTTTGGTTAAAGACGTACACGTCTTCTGAACAACTTTACAAATTGAGATTTTCAACGAGAGTCAATTCCAGCAGAATCAGTGATTAAAGATTTCGCATCGAATTCACTGCAAGTCAAGAAAGTTAACCCACTGATCACACATTTTCAATTATGTAATTATCTTAAGTCAGAAACTTACTCAGTGAATTCTGAAACTTCATCACAATTTAAAAGGGCATATATTGTTGAAGCATTGTACTCTACATCCGTTAGCTAACGAGTATAAATTAGTCCGAACAGACTATCTGACTGCTTGAATATTGACAATTGCCCTTCCAAATGTATGCTAGCTCTGGGCTCATTTCAGCCTAGTTCATTTAACTTTGTATCAACATCAGGCCCAAAATACTGACTACAAAAGTTTACAAACTCTTCCATTACGTAGCCTCAGCAATTGAGCTCTCAACACGAGCTTTATTACGGACTTTCTTCTTTAAATGGAACATGAACCTAGAAGTTTAAGGAATAGAGTTAGGTGGATTATCAATGAATCAGTTTTTGCATTACCTTTAATGAACAACATAGAGTTCAAGCAATACCTCTCGAATGGATACATCCACCGATATTGCACATGCCCACTCATCTTAGCTTCATACGCCAAGTGAATGGGCAAATGCTCTATTGAATGGGAAGATTTCTCGAGCTTGCAAATTGTCAACACAATATTCTTCTCAAGCACCTCCAAGTTGCTCACTCAGATTGTAGAAGAACAGATATCCCAAAAGAAATAAGATAATTCAGTTAAAGTCTCGCATACAAGCCTTGGAAATAGTCTCCGGAAGGTAATAGGAATGAATCTTTCCATAAATACGTGACAGTCGTGACTCTTCATCCATTGGAACTTGTATTCGGATACATTGTGGTAACGAGATATGTTGGACGCATACCCATCCGGAAGCTTCAAATTCTTAACCCACTGATAGACCTTCTCCACCTGTTTCTTGTCTAGACAGTAAGGTGCTTTTGAAAGCAGCGTACTCCCGCTGACTGTCCGAGGATGCAGTTCACGGCATACTCCCAACTGTTGCAGATCCTTTCTCGCTTTAAGGTGATCTTTCGATTTTTCCTTGAAATTCATCACTGTATTGAACATATTATCAAAAATATTCTTCTTGATGTGCATCACATCGATCTATATTGTCTCGGATAATGAATGTCCTCCAGTAGGCTAACTCCTAAAAACCTGCAGTTGTGCTCTTTCCTGTATCCTAGAATCTTTTGATCTGGCACACCCTTTCCGTATGGTATGTCAGTATCAAGTGCCTCCAGGTACGATAGCACTTCTTCACTAGATGGGTAGTTCGGTGTGACAACCTCATGCTCGATTGTCCTGTCAAATCTATCCTTCTTCCTACAGAACTGATGGTCTGATGGCAAAAGCTTCCGGTGACATTACAACCACAAGGGCTTCCCACCTTGCTTTAACGTATGACTGGGATTCACGCCCATACAAGTAGAGCACGCTAACTTCCCATGTGTGCTCCACCCACATGTCATTCCCAATGCGAGAAAATCGTGTATAGTCCACATCAAAGCAGCCCTCATCTGAAAGTTCTGTTTAAGGGATGCATCATAAGTTTCGACTCCATGATCCTGTAGCTATTTGAGCTCATCAATTAACGGCCTTAAATACACATATATCACTACAAGAAATCAGGTCTTTATCGACCGCGTTTAGTGACCGCAAGAAAAGGCAGTCGCTAAACTATACTTTAGTGACCGATTTAGCAACTATCGCTTTATGATGTCGCTAAATATATCATTAAATGGGGTGGTTAAAGAAATTAATTTGGCGGGTATTTTTAGCGACCGTTTTTAACAACTGCGGAGCGGTCGCTAAAATAGTGGTTATTCCAGTCACTAAATTTTGGGACCGAGCTTGTGGTCTCTGAAGGCTTCAGGTATAAAAATAAAAATTTCTGCCCTAAAACACCGCCCTCCGTCTCTTTGTCTCCCAAAAATAACAGCCCACCGCCGCCTCTGTCTCTTTCTCTCCCAAAAACAACCGCCCTCCACCTCCGCCATCGTGTAGATTGCCCAACGCCATTTGTGGATTCCTGCCACTGTCATCTCCATGCAGCTGCCCAACCCCAAGACCTATTCTCCGAGCGCGAAGCCCACGCCTCCTCTGCTGCCGTTGTTGTAGGCAATGCCACTGTAAGTTTCATTTTCTTCCATCTAAAATTCATTACAGGATTTAGAAACAGTAAATGCAGTAGTTCAAGTAGTTCCAGTAGTGAGTCAGGCTCTTCATCTAGTGGTTAGTGTTACTGTAAACCTTCCTCTATTATTTTCTCATGAAGATTATTCTTCATGCATCTACTGTTGGACTTGTTTGTGTCATTCTTGATTCTTTTTCCTTAGATGTTTTTTTGGCTAAGATGCCAAATTTGGGTGATGCCTTAGATGCCCGAAGCACACTTGCAAATGAACTTCTCTGTCACTATCGATTCTTTTTTACTAATTAGCCCTAATCAACAATAATTATGCTAATTAGCCCTAATTAGCCAGAATTAACACTGATGAGGCCTAATTAGCCTTAATTAGCACTAATCAACACTGATTAGGTCTAATCTACACTGATTAGCACTAATCAACACTGATTAGGCTAATCAGCCTTAATTGTCCCTAGTTAACCCTGATTAACACTAATTAGCCCTAATCTACACTAATTAGCACTAATCATCCCTACTTAATCCTGATTAACGTTGATTAACCCTCATTTGTAAGTGACTACTCAATATAATTTTTTCAAATTGAAGGTCAATTTAGAACTCGACTTGTATAGGTTCAACAAGCAGTGAGAGATATATATATCATGTTAGTGGATAGAAGTTGAATGCAACGGAGGATTGCTCCAAGTGGGATTGGGGTATCAGAAGAGTTTAGATAGGGAGTGAACGGGTTTATTCTCTTTGCTTTGAATCAACGAGAGTTGATGACGTGACAATTAAATGTCTGTGCAATGATTGTCAGCTGTTAGGTTGGAAAACCTCCGACGATATAACTTTTGATCTGTTCCATAGAGGTTTTATGAGTAACTATCACCACAAGAAAATATGTATTTTGCGACGGAGTTTTAGCGACGGAAGGTATTCCGTCGCTAAACATGTCTTTAAGCGACGGAATATACCGTCGTTAAAAATCCGTTGCAAAATACTATTACCGACGGAAGACACCGTCGGTAAAAGTATTTTGCAACGGAGTTTTAACGGCGGACTTTTAGCGACGGAATTACCGTCGCTAAATATTTTTTATAAAATTAGTAATTTTGAGTTTTTTTAAAAAAATTATTTAAACGACGGAATAAAACCGTCGCTAAAAATTCTGTCGCAAAAGTCTTTATAATAAGACATTCACCGACGGAGTTTTAGCGACGATTTTATTCCGTCGCTAAAGATCCTCCATTTAAATTCAGATCTGGTTTCTTTCTCTCTCCCCGTTCTCTCTCTGAAATTCTGCTCCCACCCACCCACCGCCGTTCTCACCTCCGGCGACCCTTCTCTACGGCGACCCAGCTCCGGCGACACTCCCGTCCCCCACCCGACGCCGCGCCACCAAGCCTTGCACTCCGGTCGTGCCACAAAGCCCTCCACTGTCGCCGCGCAAGGAAACCCACCACTGCCGCCGCACCACCAACGCCGGCGCCGTCGTACCCACCTCGAGATTTGTATGTCAATTGCCCTAAATTATCTGAATTTTTTGTTAATTTGTCTTCAATTTAGGTTACATGCCCTAAATTAGCTGAATTATTTAGATTTGTATGTCAATTTAGGTTCAATTTTTTGTTAATTTGTCAATTGCCCTAAATTATCTGAATTATTTATGATATCATTCACTTTGTTGTTCAGACGGATCTTGGCTTATTGAAGAACTTGAACTTGTTATCTCTAATTTTCCTTAATTCTTGACGTGGTAGGGAAGAAAACCATATTCGGTAGTTAGTCTGTAACACCGATATAGATCATGGTGACGCTGAAAGGTCATAGATTATGGGCCATTGCATGACATCAGGATAAGAAAGCCTCTGTATTGTTTATTCAATTCAATCGACCACTAAATTGAAGTAATTGAACCATAATTGAACCCTAAGTAAATCCTAAATTGAATGCCCTAATTGAATCGAACCCTAAATTAAACTAATTGAACCCCTAATTAAACCCTAAATTGATTGCCCCAATCTAACCGAACCCTAATTGAACCCTAAATTGAATGCCTCAAATCAACCAAACCCTAAATTGAATCAATAGAGCCCCCTAATTGAACCCTAAATTGAAGTAATTGAATCCTAAATTGAATGCCCTAATTGAATCGAACCCTAAATTAAACTAATTGAACCCCTAATTAAACCCTAAATTGATTGCCCCAATCTAACCGAACCCTAATTGAACCCTAAATTGAATGCCTCAAATCAACCGAACCCTAAATTGAATCAATAGAACCCCCTAATTGAACCCTAAATTGAATGCCCTAATTGAATCGAACCCTAATTTGAACTAATTGAACCCCTAATTAAACCCTAAATTGATTGCCCCAATCTAACCGAACCCTAATTGAACCCTAAATTAAATGCCTTAATCCAACCGAATCCTAAATTGAACTAATTGAACCCTAAATTGAATGCCTCAAATCAACTGAACCCTAAATTGAATCAATAGAACCCCCTAATTGAACCCTAAATTGAAGTAATTGAACCCTAAATTGAATGCCCTAATACAATCGAACCCTAAATTGAAATAATTCAAGCGCATCGGATATGTGAATTTTGAACATTTTTTTCCCATTTGAACATTGATCATTTGTTTGATAATTTTAGGTTGTTAATTGTGCGTTTTAGAATTGTGATTATTGATCGATGATTTTAGGTTATTAGCTGTGCATTTGAAGTAATTGCGATTATTAATTGATGATTTTAGATTGTTAATTGTGCATTGAGCATTTGAGATATTGAGATTATTGACGGAGGATGGGACCCAATTGGATTGAATGTGTGGTTTTTGTTAATTTTTATTGCATTGAGCATTTGAGAATTGAGAATTGAGGTTGTTGACGGAGGATGGGACCCAATTGGATTGAGATACCTGTTAGTTAGCGCAGACATGGACAGCACATCTGATCGACGGTGTCCGACATTTAAAAAACAAATTAACGTATGCCGATGTGTCTGGAGGTGCGCGTCGGTGGGCGTCAGACACGTGTCCGGAGGCTTCGGACACGTGTCCAAAGGCGTCGGACACGTGTCGGTATGTGTCGGACACGTGTTCGGAGGTGTCAGACACGTATCGGACACCATATCGACACCCTATATGAGGTGTCGGAATTGAGATTGTTGACGGAGGATGGGACCCAATTGGATTGAGATACCTGTTAGTTAGCGCAGACACGGACAGCACGTCTGATCGACGGTGTCCGACATTTAAAAAAAAAATTAACGTATGCCGATGTGTCTGGAGGTGCGTGTCGGTGGGCGTCGGACACGTGTCCGGAGGCTTTACACGTGTCCAAAGGCGTCGGACACGTGTCGGTATGTGTCGGACACGTGTCCGGAGGTGTCAGACACGTATCGGACACCATATCGACACCCTATATGAGGTGTCGAAATTGAGGTTGTTGAATGTGCATTAAATTTAGGTTAGTTAGGTTAATGCGAAGAAGGCGCTGCCCGCGGGTGCCCCGATGACGGACATGGCGAGATATCCCCCACATTGGATATCTCACAGTGTATGGGGGGAGATGATCGATCAGTGGGCTACGGATCCAGGTTGGGGCGCCAAGAGTAAGAGCGGGACTGAGAACAGACAGAACAAAGATCCGACGCACACGGGGGGGTCGGTGCCACACGACATCGTCCGACACAAGAACGCGGTTGAACACCCGGATCTGGAGGACGATGAGGTCGTAGCTCTGACGTATAATCAGATGCACGTGCGAAAGAAGGACAAGGACGAGACGCACCGGGCGGGCGACTATATTTCAGATATTGCCCGGCTGATCGATGTGAGTCAATTTATTTAAGTTAATGTTTTTTCTTTCTATCCTCAATGTCTGTTTCGTTAATTAATGCCCTAACATATCGTTAAACCACTATTTTTGCAGGCCTCGTATGAACAGCTAAGGGGGTCCGAGCAGCAGTCCGGACAGCCATCAGCGTCCACTAGTACGGCTGCGAGTACTGGGGGGTTGAAGCGATGGCTGGATACGCCGGAGGTCGTGAATCGGCCGAAAGGCCGCATACGCGGCCTGCCTAGCACGACTGCTCGTGCCGTGATAGGAGCGTCCTCACCCCCTGCTGCCCCTCCACAGACACCGGCTCCTCGGCCTCAGTTGGACGACGAGGAGATCCAGCGCATTGCTACAGTGGTGTGCCGGATGATCAGGGAGCAGGGCACTGCTGGACAGGCCGCCCCGGCCCCGGATCAGCAGGATCCAGATCCGGGACTCGGGAACCCCTGATGAGCCCCTTCCCGTGCCCGTTCCTAGCTTCCCCCCCCCCCCGTGCCCGCCTTGTACTCTTCTCCCCTCTCCTAACCGGCTATATCCGGTTCCCGGCTTGTACATATATGAATTTTTTTTATTATAAATTTTTTTTATAATTGATTATATATATTTCTTTCTGTATTGATTATTGCGCGTTGTTGTTGAGATTTGAAAATTGTATTACAGGTTTGGGTAATTGAAAAATAAAAAAAAAATTCAAAAAAAAAATTGACTTTTGGCGACGGATTAATTCTGTCGCTAAAGTATTCCTACAATCAGTTATTTAGCGACGGAATATTCCGTCGCTAAATAAGTTTTTTAGCGACGGAATATTCCGTCTCAAAAATATAAATCCGTCGCTAAAGAATATAATTAGCGACGGAATATCTATCGCTAATTAAAATAAATCCGTCGGTAAAAATGACATATTTAGCGACGGATTTAAAAATTCCGTCGCTAAACTATTAGTGACGGGCTTTTATACAAGGGATATTTAGCGACGGTGAATCCGTCGCTAATTCTTTTAGAGACGGATTTGTGGCTTTTAGCGACAGATTACCCCGTCGCTAAAACCCTGTTTCTTGTAGTTTATACAAATTGGACTCAGCACGGGGAACCAATTCTGAGGGTGCCTACTAAGTTCAGACAGTACTATATTAGAGATTCGGGATATTCCCAATATCAACATATGGTAATTGAAGCTGGGCCTAGTGGGATTAATTGGGATAACTATTTTAATGATGGTAACCCTAATGTAGAGGTAGAGCCAAACCCCGAGTGCACAGAAGTTTTATAAATTGTTAAAAGACTCTGAGGAGCCAATATGAAACGGAAGTACAAATCACCCCCAAGTTATTTGCAGTGACAAGGATGCTTAAAGATGAATCGACTTTGAGACTGATGCTGATACAAAGATGAATCGGCTTGGTCGCAATGACAATAGTGTCGACATAGAATTCGATGAGCGTCTTTTCATATTCAAGCATCTTGGTTGTGTAACATTGTACGCTCTCATGAATTACAATGAAGTTGCACCATTCATAATGTAAGTAGTTGTGTATATATCTTCCTTCTCATAGTTCAAGAACATAATATAACGATGATGCTATATAACATACAGTGAATACGATGAGGAAGTGTTATTCGCAAACCCTGGGATATCATATGGACAACTTGAAAAAATGCGAAACAACGCGTTCCCTGAGTGGTTCCGACTGCGTGTAAGTTCTAAAACCACATCTCATTTCTAATAGACACTGCATGTAACAACCTAATACTTTGTGCAAATTGTTTGTTGTTGTAGACCGCCAGGATGGAGTTGATGTTCGTCTCAAATTGCTTGCTGTTGGCCCTAGTAGACTAGTTTGGTGTTATAAAGGGTACATTGTCAATGGATTTTGGTTTAACACGATGGAAGTTGACCTTACTAAACAAACCCAAAACAGTGGAGTTTTGATCAAAGGTGACTGTTATAATGATAGTTGGAAGAGGTTGTTGAACTAGATTATTATGGCAGCGATAATCGACTGGTAATATTCAAGTGCAGATGGTTTGACATTACAGCTGGTATCCGAGTTAGACATTAATATGAGGTCCAGGCTTGGATCATACAAACCATTTGTATTTGCAGCTCAAGCAATGCAAGTCTTTTATGCAAAGGGTGTGACAAGGAAGGACCCAAACTGGCATACTATTATCAAGACCAAAAGAGGCTTTGTTGATGATGATGTGTTCGTTGAGATGTACCAAGAGGATGATACTCCCACAGTGATACTGCTTCAGGAGAATAACAATCTTGTTGATAAGGCCCTTTGCGATTTAGGCCATGCTGGAGAAGAGGTCGATGCTGAAGCCCTCCATGATGATGATGACGAAGACGATTCCGAGGAAAACGTTGATGACGAAGAAGAAAACGATGAAGATGAAGGGGACGAAGATGACGAGGAGGAGGAAGACGTTCCGTTGTCTATTAGTAATAGTGATTGATGTCTATTAGTGATAGTAGTTGACTATTTAAATTGGGTTATATTTTATACTCGGCCGTGCCACATTGTTAGCGTACTAACTTTTGCACTTAAGGTGTTTATTATTCGTGTGAACTACATTGTTATTAATTTACTTTTGTGCTTAAGTTTTTTATTATTCAAGTGAAGTAATTACACTCAATTAACTTTTGCACTTCCCACCTTTTCTAGATATGCCGAGATCCAGTGCACCCTGAGGTCTTGGAGGTGGCCGTCACGGAGCTGCTTCGGCACGGTCAGCCTCCCTCCCCCTATGATTGGTGACGCGACTGCTGTTGAGCAGCCGTCGTCGTCTTCAGTAGCTTCAGACCATGGTGAGACGATATAAGTTTAGTGTCGAATTGAAAGATATTTGTTGCACTATATATATATATATATATATATATATATATATATATATATATATATATATCATCTTTTGCAACATCTAGTTCATCTATACCGCGAGGTATCACCCACGGGATACCTCTTCCAGCCACCCCGAAGCAAAGGATTACTGCTCATGTCCTGAACAATTAGTATGTTTTAAATTTTCAAAGCTCAATTCTAACTTAATATGCATTTATATTTGGATTGATGTATCTCTCTTGTGATTTCTTGTCACCTAGCTTTGTTGAGGATTGTGTTAGGACCAAAATCAGTCCTATTATCATGCCTCACCTTCCACAGCCTTATGCGACGTGGGGGTCGTGGAGTGAATCAGACAAGGAGAAGTTCTTGGTAAGGAGCGTAGTCTTTTTATGTGGTTTATTTGGTTTTAGAAGTACATTATCACTGAATTTTTCTTACGAACCGCGTTTCAAAATTATGTTGAATTGTGTTCAGGACTATTTCAAATTTGAGTTTGACGGAGACTAAGAACTTGGGAGGCAGGCCTAGGAGTGGCATTGTTCTGAGAACTACAAGAAATGGATGCTCAATGCGAGGAGGTGGGTGCTAGCTCGGGCGGGTGCGATAGATTTATCCAGGACTAGGGACCACAACCCGAGTACTTCTGCAAAGCCATGTGGGGCCAGCTAGTGTGGCATTGGAGTATAGCAGACTGGGCGAAGCTGAGTGAGCGAGGCAAGAAGATGGCTCATAGAGAGAAGAAGATGAAGCATTGTATTGGTTCCCGTCCATTTACCGTGCACAAGCTGATGCTGACAGAAGAGGACCCTGAGAGAACGCCCCCTATGAGGCTCCACCACTTTGAGCACACACTCCAAAAAAGAGATGGGAAGTGGCTATCTGAAAGCCCGAAGCAGTTTGGGTGAGCACACGACTCTTGTATTACTTTTGTATTCATATTGCATTCTTGGAGGTTGCGGCCAGTAGCATTTCTCTAACATTTCCTTATTTTCTTATATAGAGAAAGAGTTCAGGCTAACTCCCATGCAGACGGTAGCCAAATAGTGGACGACGTCTCTTTGTGGTCAGACGCTATGAGGGTCCTAAGAATGACCGTATACTCGACCACCCTCGTCAGTCCGCACGATCGTTGCTAGCCGGCAAACCTCAGTCGTCAGGCAAGACCAGTTGTAGCGCTCCTCGGGCAGATGCCATGGAGCAAGCGAGCTTCAACATAATGTTTGTTGTGCACCTTCAGATGATGATCCATGGCGGTTATCTTTTGCCCGGGCCCAAACTTCATGTAATTCAAAATTTCTCAAGTACTTGTGCATTTTGGTCATTCTATGTGTGATCACGTTGTTGATATATTATGTTGAATCATCTGTATGGCTTCGTGCAGGACGATACTGATCCTAGTGTCGGTGACCACCAGGGCGATGAGGATGTTGTTGGATTGAACGTGCCTTCATCAAAGAATGAAGAAGATGATGACGGGGTTGGTTGTTCTATCGACTAGTGATCTAGACATGGGTTTATGTATTGACTGTTTTTATTGATTTTAATTGATCATTGGTTCTTAACTATATGAATTTTATTGATTTTAATGCATATGTTTATCGATACTTTGATGAATACGACAAGTTATTTGAATGAATGCAGGACAGGAGGTTGAAACGGTTTTCAATAAATCCATTGAAAAGCTTTCAATGCATTCATTCAAAACCGTTTCAACCAAGGTTAAATCGGTTTTTGGACCGATTTAACCTTCGATTGGATGTGAATTGCTTTTGGATTGATATTGGTTTTGCGACAAATTTTGGACAGGATGTGGACAGGTTATTTATTCTTGAAATTTTTTATTTTTTTGCAAAATCAGGTTTAGCGACCGTAATGTGCGGTTGCTAAACCTGATTTTGAAATATATATATATATATATATATATATATATATATATATATATATATATATATATATATATATATATATATATATATATATATATATATTGTTTTCAAAAAATATTAAAAATCATTAGCGACCGCAAAGGGCGGTCGCTAAATAAGTCACAAAATATAATAATATTTAAATAATAAATATTTCAATTTAAAAAAATATTTAGCAAACGCCCAAAACGGTCGCTAAATATAGTCAACGCGATCGCTAAATTTAGCGACCGATTTTTAAAAGCGGTCGCTAAAATTTAGCGACCTGACCTATAGCGACCAATTTAGTGACCGCTCATCTGTGATCACTAAAACAGTATAGGGACCGCTTTGTGCGGTCGCTAAAAGTCTATTTTCTTGTAGTGTATGTCCTTACTGGGACTCTTCAGCCCTAGAATAAGCAACGTCAAACACATGTACGGTTTCTTCATGCACATCCTTAGTGGAAGGTTGTACGGGACAATAACAACAGGCCGTGTGGATTAAGGCATGCTAGACTGCCCGAAAGGGTTGGAACCCATCGGTTGCCAAACCAAGTCTAACATTTTCGAACTTTCTGAGCAAAGCTTAGATGCCTGCGGTCAAACTCCTTCCAGACCTCTCCATCAGCTAGGTGTGTCAACACATCGGCATCGTTGCTACGAGTCTCACAGTGAGCCCTCATAGGTTCAGCCGTGTTGGAGGAGTAGTACACCCTCTACAGCCTTAGGGTAATGGGAAAATATCGCAATACCTTCCATAGGTATAATTAATGTTAATTAGGGTTTAGTTAGGATTTATCAAGGTTAATTTGGGTAATAAGGATTTTATTAGATTAATTAGGGTTAATCGGGGCTAATTAGGGCTAATCGGGTTTTTCTAGGATTAATTAGTATTAAATAGGCCTAATTAATGTTAATTAGGGTTTAGTTAGGATTTATCAAGGTTAACCCTAATTAATCGCCATTAGGTTAACTAGGATTAATTAGGGTTCTGTTACAGTTTATCAGGGCTAATTAGGATTAATTTGGGTAATTAGAATTTAATTAGATTAATAATTACTGTTAATTAGGTTACTTCAAGATGTGCTTAGAGTTAACTAGGGTTAATTAGAAGTTCCTTAGAGTTAACTAGGGTTCCTTAGGGCTAACTAAGGTTAATCGGGTTCAATTGGGATTAATTAGCATTAATTAGGTCCAATTAGGGTTAATTAGAACTAACTAGGGCTAATTAGACCTAATTAGGGTTTACTTAGATTAATTAGGGCTAATTTGTGTTATTACGACTAATTAACGCTAATTAGAATTAATTATGGTTAATTCGGTTCAATTAGGGTTTACTTAGTACTAATTAGAGCTTAATTATGATTTAATTAAACTCCTAATACAATTAAACATTACAACAAAATTATAAACCGGAGGGGGTATCGCCGGAGGGGGACGCTAGAGGACGGGGACGCTAGAGGACGAAGTCGCTAGAGGGAGGAAATCAGAGAGAGAGAGAAAAAAAAAGGGTGGAGTGAGCTTTTTATTATATGACGTTTAGCAACGGAATGGTTTGTCCCTAAAAGTCCGTCAATAAAAGTCAATCTTATTTAGACTAGCGACAGAGATTTTTAGCTACGGAGAACTCCATCGCTAAAATTATTTTTAACGATGGTATATTTAGCGGCGAACAAATTCAGTCGCTAGACATATATTTAAAAATCTAACCAAAATTACAAATTTTCTAAAAACTTTTATCCACGGAGATTCCGTCGCTAAAAACCCATTGGAAAAAATCCGTCGATAAAAATATTTACCGACAGAACACCCCCCGGTAAAAGTTTTTACTGACGAATTTTTAGAGACGGTACATTCCATCGCTGAAATCGTCTTTTAAAGACGGAATTGCTTCCGTCGCTAAAAAAAACGTCTTTAAATATATTCAGAATCGTCTTTTATACATGAGGTCACGTGTATAGTCATCTGGCAGTGAGCTTTGGATAGTTTGGTTGGAAATCGGGCACAAAAGTTCTGACATTATGATCAGAATCGTAGCTTGATGTTTGGTGAGGGAAGCATCGTAAGGAAAAAAAAAATATTCAAGCGGAACTAGGTTTTTTAGTTAGCAATGCTCGGAGGGACTGCTTGAAAGTATCATGCAGCAAATGTGTAGTGCTCGAAAACCTCTAGGATTTGGCGGAAGGGAAGGTCACGGGAAAAGACTCATAATACCATGATACAAAGACAGAGAAAAGAAATAGGCAGGAAACATTCTATATATTACGTATTCTATAATCAAGGGTGCAAGGCGACTATACACTTGCCCTTCAATTGTCTCCTCGGTGCTTCCCAAAAAAAAAAAAAAATTCCATCTACCGTAAGAGCGTGTAAACTTTATAACGATGTTATGCCACATGACCAAATGCACAAAAAGTATACTGTGCATACCACTGCGTTAAAGTGTCGAGGAAACAGCATCACAAGCCTCGATAAAAATTTTCAAAATACGTTGCCCAAAAGTTTGTGCTGGATATGCATGTGGATCCCCGTATGGCACGAGAAGGCTCATTGGATCCAGCAGTAATCAAATCCCGCACGATCCCTAGGAATGATGCAGACCACCTTTTTCCAGCCGTATCCCATGAATGGGATCCTCGGATCTTCCGACTACGTTAAATTATGAGGTAGCTTTCCAGCACGAACAGGCCATGCCAGCTTCTGTTGAGTTTTCTAATGCATGTGCGACACCCAGATTCAGCATGTGATGTATATAGTACATGACATCTATTGGTCTACCTAATCGGTGCAATGACAGAAACTGCTGTTGCAACCTTTGCTTTTCATGAAAAAGAAATGCATTCTAGTGCAAAGAACTTTAATGAAACCATGGTAGATATCAGATGGTTGTGAAACTTATGTTATCAATTAACGTAAACATACATTTCTAGAGCAGTGCTAGTTTTCAAATTTCAACCAAGAGTTGACACGCATAGATTTATGTATTTAAGCAGAACATATTTTTGTATTTCAAAATACTTGGCTCCCAATATGTCGTTATTTGAAAAAATTAAAAATTTTGCAGTACCGAAAAATTTTGCAAGGCATTTGAAAAGGCATGGCAAGGTAGCTCAAAAATCTTGCCAACTTTGCGACCGTTGAGTCATCAAAGTACATGCTTTACTTTTTGACATGGTAAATTGACAAAAACTTTGATGAATTAAGTAAAGTAAAAAATGCTACCAAGACTATTTGGTGAATGTCTCTCTCAAACTACCACAAATCATATATAAACTTTTAAGAAAAATTGATATCATTGCTCAATCAATTAGGTTTTACATCTTTTAGGACGGACGGAATCAAGAACTGGAAGCTTCTTCCATCCAAGCCTCTAACTCATCAATGAATCTAGCATTTCTTGCTAGTCCGTGTGCTAGTACTGTATTTCCGGTGCGCCTCACAGTAAAATCTTAGACGCATAAATACTCTCTAGGACCCTCTGAGCATCACATATGATGTTACTTATAAGAGACAAGCCTACAGTCTTCCACTCCCAAAGTTTCAATGAATCGTCGAAAATATGAGTCTTCGGCGGAACAACATGCCTCAAAAGCTGCCCTTGCTTCAGCAACTTGAGGCTTAGAGATGTTGCAAAGGGAAAAGATTGTTGTTACCCCGATTGAAAGAATCTTCCTCCTACCTCATATATAGCGACAATCAATCGTCTTCAGTGGCTTTTATTTAGTGACGTTAGAAAAATGCTGCTAAGAATTGTCGTTAAAAGTGTTAGAAGAAAAGTCACTGAAAACATTTAACGACTATTAATTGTCACTATATACCGAATTGGAAGAAGATTATTACAACTCAGGTAAAAACCAAAATTTATTCATTACAATGCGCCAAGAGAGCTTTAGTATAGAACACACCTTTGAGAATAGCCGCATCAAATTTGACATAGAATATACCGGGTTTAGGGGCTTTCACTGTCTGTTGCAATTTCTGATTTAGTCTGGTACCCTTTTTGTTGTGCATTATGATACTCTTCCATAAGTGGGTGCACTTGAGTGAAAATCTCTAATGGATTCTTTCTGTCCCTTAGAAAAAAATTGTAGCCGCTGTCCAGGTTGAATGAATCATCCTCTTATCCCATATAGCGACAATTAATCGTCGTTAAATATTTTTAGTGACTTTCATTTAGTGATACTAAAAATGTATGTTAAGAATTATCGTCGAAAGTGTTAGCGAGATTAGAGAAAGATTCATACAGCTTGAATAGCAGCGACAATTTGATCTTCTTTCTATGCCATAATTCAGCACAATATTTTACGCTAAATAGAAGACCGTAGCTCAAATGTCATTCTTTGCAGCGATGAGGTGGAAATTCAGTCACACGCTTCAATACAGAAAGCCGCGTAGAGTATCGCTCATGCGTTCATACTTTAATTCGCCATCGTGATTAGGACACCAAATTTGACTCCATTGACCACTCATGGTCGACTCTAAAAACAGCCTGTGCTTTAATATCTTTACCCCCATGTGGTCTATATTGTAAATGAAATATGGCCCAACTCCACACTATATAAGGTCGTCTCCGCGAAGCTTTAGTTACACGTTCAAAAACCATTTTGGGGTTACTGTCACAATTTCCCCTAGCCAGTCTACCTCAGAAAAAGAGCTTTAAAGTAAAGGATTCAAAGCCATGGCAGATTCTATTGCTGCATCCACCCAAGCCAATGATTTTCCGGTCATTGACCTTTCTGGCAGCACGGCAAGTGTGGTGGCGGAAATCGGCGAGGCCTGTGAAAAGTGGGGAGCATTTCAAGTGATCAACCATGGATTGCCGTTGGAATTGCATGCAAAGTTTGAGCTGGCAATGAAGAAGTTCTTCGCTCAACCGACGGAGGAGAAGAGGAAGTTGAGGAAGGATATCGGGGGCGTGAAGCATTATGATTACGGATATGAAGAGTTCGCAAAAAATGTTGACGACTGGAAAGAAGTGTTTGATTTTCCTTTGGAAAAACAAACCGCAACCTCAATGCCATTTGATCTTGAGGATACGACATCAAGGGAGCTCATTCATTCTTGGCCTAAATATCCCGCTGAATTCAGGTAATAAATACGGAGCAGCATATTAATTAATTTCTTTTACAAGGTTATAGCCTATGCTTTTAGTTACTCTATAAAAGCAATACATAACTTCAGCCTATATTGTAAAGCAAGAGCAAGGTCTAACACTAATACACAACGATAGATTATATGGTAATGCAAGAGAAACGTACTTCAGAAAATGTAAATGGCTTCTGTGTAAATGGTTTTGCCATGGCATTAGATGTTTTTACCCTTTCTTTTTGTCAAAGCAAGCAGCACAATGAGAACTGAACTAGCATTCTTGTTCTGTAATCTAAGCAATCAATAAAGTCTTCAAGTTCGTTGTTTGTGAGTATACAAATGTGAATTGCTAACAACTAATGATGAACTGCAACTTTCAGGGAGACATGTGAAGCATATGGAAACGAAATGGAGAAACTATCATTCAAGTTGATGGAACTCATCTCCATGAGCTTAGGCCTACCAAGGCAGCGGTTGAATGATTTCTTCAAAGACCACACCAGCATGGGCCGACTAATTCATTGCCCTCCTTGCCCCACCCCTCAGTTAGCTCTTGGTACTCACGAACACACTGATGTTGGTGCATTGACCATTCTTTCTCAAGACGATGCCGGAGGACTTGAAGCACAGCGAACATTCGACGGAGAGTGGGTTCCAGTTAAATATGTCCCCAATGCTTATGTCATAAATATTGGCGACATGCTTGAGGTACCGTTCATCAAGCTTTCGATTTTAGTTTTTACTCACCAGAAGTTCTGCGGGACACAAAACTAGTTATCAAACAAATATGGCTAATCTTTTGTGGTATTTCCATCGTTCATCGTATAGGTATGGAGTAACAAGAAGTATGTGAGTTTGGTGCATAGAGCAAAAGTTAACTCTGAAAGAGAACGATTTTCCATTCCTTTCTTCTTCAACCCGGCATCGTATGTAGTGATGGAGCCTATTGAGGAGCTAACAAATGAGCAAAACCCTGCCAAATATAGGGCATTTAGCTGGGGTAAATACTATGGTTCACGAAAGTATGGTAATTTCAAAAACCCTGACATGGAGGTTCTCCGACTTAAGCACTTCAAAGTATCCGAGTGATTGCACGGCACAGAATGAGTGTCTTTCATGTATGAGATCTGACGAGCTTCTTTTGGTGTGAAAATCTGTTCAAGAGCCCCGTCATGTACCGGTGAAAAATTATGCTCACACATTCTGGTGTAAGGTAGTGGGAGGGTTCCAATTTGGGGTGGTGTTTGTGGTCTTCGTTTTCTTTTGTATCTTCTAATCATTCTTTTTGTAATGTAAAAGTCATTCGATTTAATAAAGGCAATTCTTCATAAGCTTGTTTTTTAGTCGGCACTTAAATCTTGTTATTTAGTCCTTTGACATTGATAATATTGGGAAGGTAACTATGAGTATTTCTGGAATATTTAGTCGGTACTTAAATCTTGCTAGCATAGAATGAATATTTCTGGAATGAGGTTTTCAAGCCTTGTACTATGAGTAAGAGTACGTTCTTTGTGAAGGTTGATGCTGAGATGTGGCCATTTGGCTCTACCGTTGAGCAGTTTCTGGTGATCCCAGTTTCAACATGATCTGTGGGGATTATATTCTGTCAAGCATAGTTCGAGGAGGAGTTCATGGGTTTTGTGAAGGAAGGAGATGGCATCCCTGGGACCGTCCTTTACATTTGACATTCCTGACCCTAGAGTGGGTTGGTGCAGTCCTTTGGTAAGATTATGCCGTGGAGTCAGGTTTTTTTTTCTGTGTCTCGAGGTTGATTGTTCTTAATTATGGGTAAAAAGAGGTATAGACATTTCATTTTTGTAGTTATTATTAATAAATACTAGCCCAGTGATCTGGGTCAAGCTCGGAACGCATTATAAAATACAATATATTATAGGATTTTAAAAAGTGTATTAATTTATACCACATATTTTAAGATAAAAAAAGACATTAACAATATAAAAATATCTTATTTGGCTATAAAGAATAAGCTTAATACCTAAATTAATCACGACAAATTTAAGTAAAATATGAAAGATGAATTCATTTGCATTATTCCTAACTTTCTTAAATAGCATTGTTTCTTCGATTAGATTGCATGCAATTAATAATTATGACATATGTGCATATACATGTACGTTTACCTATAATTTCGTTACATTATAAATTGAAAGACAGATAATAGATAACGACACAGTATAGCCGCTAGCTATTTGTCTTCTTTAACTTTTGTTTTAAGTTGTCAAGTCGTATATTAAATGAATATTGACTTAGCACTTAGAATAATAGAATAGTTTAGCTGATGCCATATAGAGTTACAGGAATACGATTGTAGTTATAATTAGAATATGCAATCAAGCTAGTATCCCTTTTGAATTATAAATGTTACATACGGACTTAATTCCTTAACTCCATAAGGTTTTTTAAAGTAATGCGTGTGTGTGTGTGTTCTCGAGATTATATTATAACGATTGAGTAGAAATTAAAAAGGAATAAAGTTGCATTTTAAATTTAACAAGACTTATGTATGCACCTTATTACTTTCAAATAAATTATTACTTTTTACGAAAATAAATTTAACATAACGACCACATAATATCCAATATTTTATGTATATATTTTTCTTTAATTCATGTAAGATTCTAGTAATGAGAATATTCAATCGATGAATATGACGTATCCTCGTTAGGAGTGTTGAAATTATTTTCCATATCTTTTATGACTATTGTTTATCGTCAAGTTATAGTTTCTATATCTATTAAATGCATTCAGTGGTATTTTCTCATAAACTACATTTGTTTTATCACAACATAATGTAACATTTATATACTAAAGAGTTAATTACACCATTGACCACCGAACTATAACTCAAATTTCATTTTTATCACTGGACATCAATTTGTATCAAAGTGACCACTGATATTTCAATTTTGTCCAAATAAGATCATTTCGTTGAATCGAACCTATCGGCGTCCTGTTAATTCCCTTTAGTGAGGGGTTAACACGTCAATTTGCCTACACCAGACATGAATTTACTTCCTTTTTTTTTTCTTCTTTTCTATTCTTCTTTTTCTTTATTCTGCTTTTCTTCTCCTATTTTTCTTCCTCCGTTACTCACTTACCCACCACCACATTCGATGTCTTTGAAATATGACCCTTGCCGAAGTGGGAGATAGTCATGTCCTCCTCACCGACCAGTGATCTCCCTTTCCAAGTACGAAATCTTGCTTGCAAGGAGGGGTAAGAGAGATGCTGTCGGAGATCGAGCCGATCGATGGAGATTCCTCCTTTGCCGCGATGGTGACGGGCAGAGAGGTGGCGGAGGCGGTGGTTGACGAGAGCTTGAAGAACGACGTGTACAGGGCGGCATATGGGGACATGCAAACGCCCATCAGGGGGTATGGTGGCTGTCGGCGAGAGTGCGGTGGCCCATCAGCGACAGATCTGGTGGTTTTTGGCGGCGAGAGTGCGGTGGCTGTCGACGGGAGTGGGTGGCCCCATCGATGACGTATCTGGTGGCTTTTGGCACCGATGTTCTGCCCGTTAATTGTTCAGCTGGTATTGGTGGCCGGCAATGGTGTTGACGAACTAATCGAATCATCAGGTCGGTGTTGGTGTTGCGACAGGCGGTTGGTGGCTGTTCCGTGGTGGCAGGATGGACCAGTGGTCATTGTAGTGACGGCGGTTGGTTGATGTCGTCACTTCATGTCAATTGGCGTGGGATTGGTCGGTGATCTACGGCAAATCGGCGACGATGAAGGAGGCGGTAGAAGAGAGACCATCAGAATTTGTAGAGACAGAGAGAGAGAGAGAAATTTATTGAGCGATCGATTTGCCCCTAAATTAAACGACTTAACGGACTTAGATTTGACGGAATCTAACATAGTGACTTAATTGAGCGCAATTGAAGAGTTCGGTGGTCACTTTGACGCAAATGAAAATTCAGTGGTCAAAATAAATTTTGGGTTATAGTTTGGGGTCAATGGCATAGTTAACTCTATA